>CM008234.1:4063643-4074606 GCA_002278615.1 Pogonus chalceus
TTTTTAATTGGGCCGGTAAAAAATCTATAAAATTTGGAAAATAATAGCAATATTATAAATAAGAATAAAATAATTATGATTTAAAACTTTTATTATATTTAAATATATCAAATATACAATAAATGAGTAAGTTAATAACAATTGATATAAAAATATATATAATTGGCTAAAACAGTAATAAATAAAATATTTTATTTTATAATGTGAATATTTTTTGTGATGAAAATATTATTTAAGGTTGAATCCGCAGTAAAATACGTAACTTATTTGACAGTTAAAAAGCGTTTCAACATTATTCATGCGTGTTTTTAGTCCGTACAGTGATTGTACTTCTTTTTCCTTTTGTGTTGAAAATTTAATACCATAACACAGAAATATAAAGCTCGAAATATAAACATTGAAATATTAAAGTTGAACTTTTTTCAAAGATTTTTTTTGTGTTTTAATAATTCTGAAAATGAAAAAATATTAGCTTTTATAAATGCTCTTGTTTTCTGTTGCTAAAATACTTACTGAATGTTTGCTTTTTATGAGAGGTAAACTAATTTATTTGAGACTGCGTATTTTATATTCGTTCGTTTCAATTTTATTATATTTACATTACTTTTTATTTATCTTGTAAATATCATAATAGAACAAATTATAGATTTTTATTTTATTTCTTTACTTACCTTTTTAATTAACTTGATTATAGTCGTTTTATTTTTATTCAATTTCACACTTTTCATTAAAACAAATTCGGAAAAATAATTAATATTATTTTA
Organism: Pogonus chalceus; assembly: GCA_002278615.1. Taxonomy (NCBI): domain Eukaryota; kingdom Metazoa; phylum Arthropoda; class Insecta; order Coleoptera; family Carabidae; genus Pogonus; species Pogonus chalceus. Next base: position 4,064,408 of record CM008234.1, read on the forward strand.
CTTCATAAATTAGGTTAAATTCTTTGATTATAATTAATTAAAATATTTTTTCTTATTATCATTTATTGTTATTCATTTTTTGTTTTCTCAGTTCTAATCAAATAACTTTCAGTTAATATATGTAAGATATTTCGACAGACGACATTCTTAACGTAAATAATTAACTATTTGATAGAATAAACAAATAAGATATTTTTTATTAGTTCCACGTATCATTCAAGCGTTAAAGGTATTTAGTAATACGTTGGACAATTGAAAGTTTATCGGGATTATTGTTTTAATTATCTGACTGATTAAGTTACAAATAAAAGAAATTAATTAAAAGATATCTTAGAAAAGCAAGGAATTTTATTATTCATAGTAGTGAAAAATAGATTTTAAATAAATGAGAGTATTAGATGGAAATGATGTAAAATTGAGAAAACATATTGAGTAACACTGGTCATCATCTATAACCACCTCACGTCTCCATGTCGGTTATTACATCGCATAACCTGACTCCAATGGACACTCTTTTATGCCGAGGTAATTTTAAAGCCATTGATTTTCTCGTATGCTCTTGCGCTGCGCCCGATCCCGATCTGTCATTATTGAAACATTTTTTCTATGGTGCGGCGCGTTCACCGGTACTGCCTGCGACAACGACAACCCCATCCTCCCTGCTTTACTCTCTGTTCAAACGCCTTTTGCCTCCGGCTTCGACTACCTATATCCACCGATATCCCCACAATTTTTACCCTCACGTTGATTTATAACCCGAGCGTGCGGCTGGGTCATCTTCGTTACTTTGGATCATCGGAACTTCGATAAAACATATTAAATTTAAATTCTTTTCTTTCCTCTGATAACACGACCATTTCAAATTAATCGTTTTTATTTTATTTTTTCCTGATACTTAAAAAACAATTTGTGTTTTTTAAAAACTTTACAAGTCATATAATAACTTAAATTATTTGGATCATTCTTAAATGTAGAACAAATTTAGTTTTATTTCTTTTCCTTTATTACAAAATAAAAGTATTACGTGTACATATAAAAAGGAAATGTTATAGTTTATACAGGAAGAATGATCTTTTTATATGTTTTACAAGATGTGAAAACTTATAACATAGTTTACAAAGAAACATTGTAAATATTTTCTTGTTAAACCTTAAACTATTACTGCAGATTTAAGTTAATTTAAAAAACGTTAAGTGAATTCAATAGTTAAATAATCTAAGAGTATCAGCAACGGAAGACCGATCTGTACAAGCTATGAGCGCGAATGTGTTGGGTTCGTAGGCGAGAGGAATGATGCTGCGCGGTGACAAAATGCTCGGCCATGTTGTTTTTCTTTTTTTTTTTTTTTTTGCAGGGACAGATCGCGAACAACATACACACATTGAAAGCGACCCGTCACGTTGGGGTTTTATAACATGTCAGAGTTGGATTCAGAATTTTATGAAATTTTCTCAAATTTTTATGAATTTCTGCATTTTCTTATTTTTATTTAAAAAAATATTTTCTGAAATGTTATATTATATTAGTTATTAGAATTTCGGGTGGTTATAATTTGTTTTTAATTAGAGAGGAATTTAAGTAGAAATATTACAAAAAAGTAATTGGGGTGGATTTAAAAATTCGCGTGATACATTAAAAATTTTAGTGAGTTCATCTCTGTATTCCGGTGAGGGCGTCGTGTATGGCCGAAGTGTCATAAATAAATGACGATTTTTGCCGCTGGGTACAACACACCACGTGCACAGAAAACTCCCTAACAATTTTCCCAACCGACTGAATTCTCTACGTTTCATCTGCCCCTTTTCCTCTTCCATATTCTTCTCTGGTCCCCACTCAACTGACAACCTTTCCCCATCTACACTCATCCAATCTTTTATTTCCCCCCAACCTACACCTGCATGGTACAGCATCGCTAACCCGTGAGCTAACCACTGATACTTATACAGAACTGGTAGCCTCACAAAATAATCCCCTATTAACTGGAACTACATTGGATACAGAATCCTGTTTCCTATTTTTTATTACTCTTATTCTTTACGTGATCCTATATGCCTCCCTTCTTGTTTTTTGCACATTATAGTTAACACAAGTGCTTATGATTAATTTTTAAGAGTTTCTTCTTTAATAACATCATATCTTCAAGTGTTTATATATTTTTTACAAACTAAGGCATTAATTTAACCTACTTATTAACTTATGTAGAATAATAAGTAGAAATGTTTAGATATTTATCGCATAAACATTAATTAAAATAGAATATAATTTATAAGGGAAATAGTAAATAATTACAAAGATCATTTGTTTTAAAAATATTTATTTATTAAATAAAATAGATACAATATTAGAAAGTAATGGAGTAGGGGACATGTAACTATACATATAAGTAATTAAAATGATATTCAAGGAACAATACAATTACAAACAAATTTTTCTTCATTTATCATCGCTCATCATTCATCACGGTAAATACAAAACACATCACCCGTATTTCATATCACGCACAAAACAAAATGTCCCCCCACTCACAAACGATTTATTTCAACGGGAGAAATTCAGCACACCACACCGCACACACATATAAACAATTTATTCCAGAAATGCAACATCATTCAGGTGTTCTTTCTCACATGGATTAATCTCGGTCTAAACCCGTAATTAATTTTACGTGGTGTATGACAAATGCCTACCGACGCCATCTACACTCGAATACGAATATGCGAATGAAATGTGGAGCACATTGTACTAGTCACAACAACAACGGGGCTACCTACCCTTGATTTTCAACCACCGAAGCGATGGAACAATAGATATATTCCAATGTGAATATGTATACATTTAGAATAAGTGTATAAAATGGAAATATGTATTGCTAAATTGCTAGTTATTCCACTCTAATAATCAGGTTGCAAATTAAATCTAATTTGTATTATGATACCTGCTAGCTATTATCATCGGTCAGTTATTTTCACAATATCTCTGTTTCTAGAAACTACGAAATATCAAAGTTCACAATTCAATTATTAGGGGTGAAAATAACAATTATAATGATATACCAATTTATTTTAAACTTTTGTAATTAAATATAAAACATATTTTTACTCAAATAATTGTTTTAAGCATATTATATAGACTTCTAACTAAATATGTAGCATAGGTTAATCGTAAAACCGCAGAAATGGTGTGTATTAGCTGTTGGTCGTACATTCACCTATTCAAAGCCTATTCCTATTCGCTTACTAACCGGAGTTTCACTCTGCCATTTACAATTTCCGGTGTTTCCCGCCGGAGTCTAGGCAATCTGATCACTGATTATATCCGCCGTATCGTCGTCAACTACTAAAGTGTTTTAAGCGTAAAGTTACTGCTGTATATAAATTAAACTAATTGTTTGTTTAAATTTTATAACTTTAAAATATTTATTATATAAAATTAATATTATAAATCTCAATAAATATTGTTTTAAAATTAATAATTTAACATTTTTATACATACATATATCAAAAAATGTAATAAAAACAAATTGAAAATGTTTAATTTCAAACCCATATCCAATTAAGCAATAAACAATAAGTTTATTTCGCTATAATTTGAAATTTTATTATTCAGTAAAATGTTTTTATTAAAAATCGTAATGTTATTTACACTTAATATGAAATAAAACAAATTTATTCAATAAAAATAATTTTTATACCATTAAATATTGAATTATAAAAGTTATAACTACCTACAACAGTTCTTATTAAAAAATTTATTTATTGCATTTTGTGATTCATATATATTTAAAATATATTCTGTGGGAATAAAATTTAATATATTTGCATTTATCTATAAATAAATTATTATAACTTTGTAATTTTAAAACTATTACTTATATTGTTTGCTTTTATGTTGTTATTGTTAAAATAAATTTAAAAATTTTGTTGAAAAAAATATTAAATATGCACTTTAGTTGCGTTACAAACTTTTTGTAAAAACTTAGAAGATCGCTCTGAGCTACTAAAAAAATTATTTACAATTGAATTGATTTTTGTGCTATTAAACTAATACACGCTTTGTAATGTTCTTTATCGATTTTTGCCCTAAAAATCACAGACCATTGTTGAATAGTCCAGTGATTTTTTAGCGTTTTTCAACATTTTAGTTTTTTGCAAAATTCTCGCAAAACAATTGCACTATTAAGTTGAAACTTTAGATATAGAGATTTAATAATGTTCTTAATCGTTTTGTAACAGAAAATTTCACCTTAAAAATAGGCCATTTTTGGCAAAAAATAACTGGACAGTCCATCGATTTTTTTGCGCTTTTCAACATTTTAGTTTTTTGCAAAAATGTCGCAAAATAATTGCGCTATTAAGTTAGAACTTTGGATATACAGATTTAATAATGTTCCTAATCAATTTGTAACAGAAAAATTTTCCTTAAAAATAAGCCATTTTTGACAAAAATAGCTGGACTATAGTCCATTGATTTTTTTGCGCTTTTCAACATTTTAGTTTTTTGCAAAAATATCGCAAACTAATTGCGCTATTAAGTTAGAATTTTGGATATACAGATTTAATAATGTTCCTAATTAATTTGTAGCAGAAAAAAATTATCTTAAAAATAAGCCACTTTTTCGAAAATCTCGCGAAATATGTAGTTGCACTTTTAAACTGAAACTTTGGAAATACATACTTCATTATATTTTTAATGAATTTATATTCGAAAAGTAATATTTAGAAAAATTATTTATTAATCAATTTAAATTACATAAAATTTTAAATATTTATCATATTACTATTGCAATAGATCTATTATATCAGTAGCATACGGAATATACATAAAATTGTATTAAATGCATTTACTGTGTTTATATGTTGAACTCTATATAAAGTAATTGCTTCTCCCTTATATATCTATCTTCTTGCACATGATACTACATCATTTTATTAATTAATGTAATTGAATTAAATACATTTTATTTTTATTCTTATGAACTTTATAAAAAATTCTATTTTAATTAACGAGATATATTTTATCTCTATATATTTTAATTGTTTTTATACGAAAACTATTTTATTTACATAAAATAAAATTATTATATTTTATAAATATATTTTTATTTAATTAAAAATTAATTTATAATTTAATTTTAGGATAGCGATGCCGAGAAAAGTGATCAGGATCTGGTAGTGGACGTAGCAAATGAACAAGAACCACAGTCACCACATCCGAATGGAGAGCACCCATCTCTAAGCGGTGGTCCGGGTGACATTCGAGAAAACGGAAATGCGGGTTCAGAAAAGGCTGGCAAAGGAGAACGACCACCTAGTAGAAGTGGAAGTTCTTCGTCTAGGAGTACACCTTCATTAAAAAGTAAAGATGTGAGTATATTAAATTTTTATTTTTATTTGTCTTACAATTGGTTACATTTTTAAAATTTATTTACTTTGTAAATTATTAAAAAAAAACATTTATTGTTTCTACTTGTTTTAATTAAATTATAAATATTTGTAATAAATATAATATATTAATAAATTAAAATATTTCAGGTTGATAAACCTGGAACACCAGGTGCTAAACAGCGTTCAACCACCCCCAATATGGCTGCCGGTCCTGGAGGCCCTAGTAATGGTCATAAAGTGGGTGCAATGGGCGCATATCCTCCCTACTCGTTAGCAGCAGCAGGACGAGGTCCTGAACATCTTAGTCCTTATAATAGTGTACCTCCATCTCCCTATGGAAGGCCTCCATTACTTGGCTATGATGGACATCCACATTCTAGAACCCCTGGGTTAGCTACAAATGGTTTAGCTGGAATTTCTGGAGGAAAACCGTAAGTGATTATATTTTTCTTATTTTTAATTACACTCTTAATAAAATTAAATTCAATGCAACACTTTATTATCCACGTCACTAAGTAATGGCATTGCATAATAAAAAACAGATGTTTTTGTTCGACATACGTTTTTGTCTTTTTCATCTTCATAATCATCATAATGTGAAGCATGTCGTAACTTTATTCGAAAAAAAAAAAAAAAAAAAATGTTTCAGAACTTATGACGGTACAATTTAAAAGGATAATGATTGCGCAATACCATTGTTTAGTGTCGTGGTCTATATATATATATATATATATATATATATATATATATATATATATATATACACGTATTTTCACGTATTATATTTGCATGAAAATAATATGTAAATGAATGAATAATTATTTACTGTTTCAGAGCTTATTCATTCCACATGAACGGCGAGGGCCAACTTCAACCAGTTCCTTTCCCTACCGATGCCCTTATAGGCCCTGGTATTCCGAGGCATGCACGCCAAATCAACACACTTAACCATGGTGAGGTGGTATGTGCTGTAACAATTTCAAACCCTACCAAATATGTATACACGGGAGGCAAAGGCTGTGTTAAGGTTTGGGATATTAGTCAACCTGGATCCAAGAGCCCTGTATCCCAGCTTGATTGTTTGGTACGTATATAAAATAATTAACAATACTACGAAATACTCTTTATTTATTTATTTAATAAAATATATATTACACATTTCAATGAAAACAATAATGATAAATTATATAAATAACATCTAAATATTACTTAGTTTTATATTTATGTATATTTCCATGAAAAATGGAAATATACTTTTTATAAATAATTTATATGATATAAGTAGGCGCCAAATTACTTACATATAAATACAATTTACGATGTAAATTTATATTTTCTTTAAGTAAAATTATTCATATTTTTATGAATATTTATTACTNAACATCTAAATATTACTTAGTTTTATATTTATGTATATTTCCATGAAAAATGGAAATATACTTTTTATAAATAATTTATATGATATAAGTAGGCGCCAAATTACTTACATATAAATACAATTTACGATGTAAATTTATATTTTCTTTAAGTAAAATTATTCATATTTTTATGAATATTTATTACTTAGAATTTCTATATAAATGTTTTGTTTATATAATATTTTTTCTAGATAATATTTTATGTTAAATGCCTAATAAATTTTATAAATTATAACTGTTTATGTTAAATATGGGGTAAAACTCATAAATTTATTTATATATTTTCAGCAACGAGATAATTATATCCGCTCAGTAAAATTACTTCCCGATGGACGTACGCTAATCGTAGGTGGTGAAGCAAGTAACTTATCCATATGGGATTTAGCAAGTCCAACACCTCGAATCAAAGCCGAATTAACCTCTAGTGCCCCAGCATGTTATGCCCTAGCAATTAGCCCTGACTCAAAAGTATGCTTCAGCTGTTGCTCAGACGGAAACATAGCCGTATGGGACTTACACAATCAAACTTTAGTTCGTCAATTCCAAGGTCACACAGATGGTGCATCATGTATTGATATATCTGCTGATGGTACCAAATTATGGACCGGAGGATTAGATAATACAGTACGAAGTTGGGATCTTCGAGAAGGCAAACAACTTCAGCAACATGATTTTAGCTCACAGATTTTCTCACTTGGTTATTGTCCTACTGGTGAATGGTTAGCAGTAGGAATGGAAAACTCACATGTAGAAGTATTACATGCAGCTAAACCTGATAAATATCAGTTACATTTGCATGAAAGTTGCGTGTTGAGTTTAAGATTCGCATCATGTGGTAAATGGTTTGTGTCTACGGGTAAAGATAATTTACTCAACGCATGGAGGACACCTTACGGTGCTAGTATATTCCAGGTAAATATATTTATTATTTCTAGTTACATTGAAATTTTTAGAAAAATCTATTAATAAATCATAAAGAAAAAAATTTATTCATATATTTTGTTAAAAATTATTATTAAAACATGTTTGTTATTTATGTTTGCAATTTAAAGAAAATGAAAAAAATTCAAGTTATTTCTTTAGAAAATTTTTTAACGTTGTATTATTAATCTGTATAAAAATATTTTATAATAATGCAGGTATTAATATATTAGAATTCATGAATCATTAAAAAATTCTTAATTTTATATTATTGTATTTAGGATGAATACTTATAACTTTTATAATAATGATAATATAAATGTACGTATAATAACTGGATTGTTTCCAATGCATGTACTAGACAATTTATTTATTATCTAAAAATATATGGAAAATTTTATTAGATGTCATATTAACATGCTATTATTTTATATTTATATTTAGAATATCTGGGGTTCTGATGTTCTTATAACTTCTTTATTAAATGAATATATTTTAAACATGAATTCTAATAGATCATATTCTTTTTTAGTCTAAAGAATCATCGTCAGTATTGAGTTGTGATATTTCAACTGATGATAAGTACATCGTTACGGGTTCTGGAGACAAGAAGGCAACAGTGTACGAAGTTATATATTAAACATTTCGTAATTTAAAATAATAACACAGCTTAAAAATAAAATCTGTGGTGACAAATACTCTTGTGAACCGGGGCCAGGAGAACTGTTTACAATTTGGAACATTTTAAAAATAGTGTACAATATTCGTCTCAGAGGTCTAATGTTTTTAGTATTTAAAAAAATTAGTAACGAACTATAGCACACTCGACAACTATTTTGTGTATGTTCTGTAAATGTTTATGCAAAATAATCTTTCAATAAACTTTAACTTGAATAAAGCGAACGTCTACGTACATTTTATGAAAATATAGTGTGATGTTTATTTATTATTTTTCAATACCCTTTACCTTCCAATGTACATGTATTTATTGTTTGTTTAAATCATAATTTTTAGATAGTGTGTGAACATCAAATATTAATCAGGTGAGCAATATTGCTGGCATACAGATAACTCATATTAATAATACATAAATAATTCGTGAAACTTAGTTATATTTGTATTTATAATTATTGATAAGATAAAATTATAATTAAATGTTACATACTGTTTATTTTTAAATCAAAATGTTTTTATCTATAAAGGTACATATAAATTAAAGTTGCAAACCACCGTTATCGATTTTTCTTGACTATATATGTGTTAATAAAATAATTTGAAGTAAATTGAGTTTTAATACTATTTCTAGAAGAAATTAATAACTTCTAACAACAAATATGTGTTAATTAATTTTTATCAATAAATATTATTGAATAATATAGTTACTGTTGGAAAGAAATCTAATTCTGTACTTCAAATAATTTTTGTGGTAGAAATATTTAACGGAAATTCCTACTTATAATGTGAATTAAATTTACCGCCACGTCACGTGGTTGTCCTTGGTGTCTCGTTCTAGTGGTAAATATACAAATAGTAATGGTGGTCGTTGTTCGTTTCCTGTGAACATTTTGCTTTTTTAACTAAGTTTTAAGTTGTTGTGCCAAATTTAAGAGATGTGATTTACTGTAATTGTTGTGTATTTAGAAGAAGGTACGTATTTAAGTGGAAAATTTTAATGTGAATGATCGAAATGGGCGGATGTTGGAACTATGTCGGCACAGACGTCCGTTTATGGGTGTTGCATATACACATATCTGTTTCGACTTTGAATGAGAATAGGCGCCTGTCATCTCTCTGATGAACTCATACAATTAATTACAGAAAACATTCATCATTTCCTAGTATTTATTAGTGCAAACAGTCGGCATAATATTTAATGTGTATGTGTTGTCTTCTCCATAATGGTTGTTCTTGTAATTCAACATGTGACCCCAATCTGACGTTTTAAAATCATTTTAATTTTATTTAAACAGGTATTTACATAAATAATTGTGACTGAAGTATTTGTTTTCGTAGTAAATATTGTATAATTTAATCAATTAATAGTTCAAAGTGTTTCTTTTTAATCAGTGTTGACATCAGTCATCATCACTTCTTAGAAAATAATCAAAATCTTACTTCACTTTCTTTCATTTTTTTGACACTTATTGCAATTTTTAACTATTTCAAAAAATATAATTCGCTATAACAGGTGTGTGGTTATTGAATTTTGTCATGATAGGTATGACTTATGATTGCGACCTTCCTGTAAATTTTAAACGTTTTCTTCAATGTTTCAAGGTGAAGATTAAATCATTTCAATTACTTTGAAAATGGTAGAAAACAATGCAGAGAATTATTTTAATATACGTTCTAGAGATTATTATAAAGTTACATTATCACTAAAATTATTGATTTATTTGTATCAGCATTAAGTAAACAATATTCATCTTAATTTTTAGATTGTTTTGAAATATTTATTAGTTTTTCATTAACATAT
>CM008234.1:4074706-4100332 GCA_002278615.1 Pogonus chalceus
TTATTTCATTATGCTTTTTACAATAATAATAATAATTAAAAAAAAAAACACTTAAATTTTTCAATAATTAATACATATGGCAATATACTTTCGTGTATAATATTGATAATTTGATTATTGATTCGAAATATTAACAGAAATTATTAATTTTGTAATATGCTTTTTTAAACTGATGACACATTATTTTGAAACCAACTCTGTGTTCGTTTACAAAAACCTGCTGTGTGGCAGGCGGCAGGAAGGTCCTTTTGTGTAACGCAACGTAACACAACGTAACACACGCACATAGTGGCTGGTCTGTTGTTGTTACACAACGCAAGTATTATGTCTTTTGCAAGTTATTCCTTGTATTGCACTGACATCATTCTTTTACTTTACTTTACTTCTTACATACATACATATAACATACACAGTACACAGCATAGAGAACATATTCATCTTATTTTATACTACATTCTTGATTTATGATTTTTTTTACATATTTGTAGAATAGATTCTGTATGTTGTGTTCCGCTGAGATGATATGGTGTACAGTCGTATGTTGTGGATGCTATCATATTTCTATCAAGTACTGTCATAAATTTCTGAACAATAGAATATTTTATTTTTTTGATTTCATTCTACGATTGGTTTATTTGTCTAATGTTTTATACATACTTGTATATCTTGTCCTTTCTACTCTTCCTTATTGGTACAAATACTTATAGTGAAATATCGTTTACTAATATCAATATTTGTAACGGTTTACTACATTCCAATTTATTTCATTTTTGTTTCTTTTTTAATATATTTGCTTTCAATCTTCCGGCTACAAATGAATTAAATAGTATTTTACTAGATTTGTTTTACTATTAATTTTAAATTTAATCATTGTATAGTTATTACGTGTTATAAGTACTGACAGAAATTACCGTAAGGTGTCAGTTTGTAACGTGTTCGATAATTTTTTTAATTGTAAGTACGTGGTAACTCATATAAGTAAACTTGTAGTATATTGCCGTTAAGTGTTTATAAATTATATGAAGAAAGAGTAAAAAAAATACATTCTGAATCTACAATTTTCGATATAAGAATTTTATAATTTTATAATTGACAGAAGATGCATATGATGGATTTATAGAAGCAGTAATATTACTAGCACTTTAATTGAATTAGAAAGAACAATTTTTGGCAATATTTTTTATTTGTGTGCATGTACAGAGGAGGACAAAAGTATTGGCACACTTATAATATACAAATAAACAATCTTAATTCATAGTGTGCCAATACTTTTGTCCCTAGAAAACTGGGATATATTTAATTATCATGTGATTTTTTAATTAGAACTTTGTTTTTGTTATAACTTTTTTTTGTAAATTATATCTTTAAATAATGGAGAATAGTTATATTAAAAGACAGAATTAATTGTTTTGCTTGTGTGCCATTTATTTATAATTTTATTCGTATATTATGAGTGTGCCAATACTTTTGTCCTCCTCTGTATACGGCATTGTTAATTATATCCGTAAATTGAAAACTATAAGGTTTAATTTCAAACTTATTTAAATGATATAAAATTAATTAGTTGAAGTAAATTATATATTAATTAGAAATGAAATTATATTTAAATTTTTTTAAATATTTAAACTGTAGTAAATTTTTATATAAAGATATCTACGAGTTTCAGTTTTTTTAAACATAAATTTATTTTATAGGTTATAAATCTGTTTGATATTTCATTGGAATTTATATTGAAAAAATATTAAAAAATCATTTTATATTTTAATTTTTGATATTAATTACAAGAAATAGTATAACTTTTTATAAAATTTGTAAATATCATGAATTATTTGCAATATTTGTATTTAATTTATGTAATTCAGGAATTCCTAACTTTTTTGCACTTCGACTCCATGTTAAAAACAAGAAAAATTTCAAGTTTTGCCTTGCATATACATACATAAGCATATAAAATAAATATAATTTAATATTGGCGATAATAACAGACATATTTGTTCCTAGAAATGTAAATTATGTTTAGATATAAATGAAGTTTACTCTAGATAATTCTTTTCTATATTTAGTTTACAAATTAAATAAAATTTAAAACTTTTTTTACCAAAAAAAAAGAATTCTATCGATTTAAAAAAAAATACATCCCAATTTTCAAGGTGTCCGCATGTATCCCTGGTGTAATTATCAAATAAAATATAATATTTAGTTAAAAAATAAAATAAAATTTAAAAACGTTCTTTTTGCCAAAAATACGAATTCTATCAACTTAAAAAAAATCCATTCCAATTTTTAAGGTGTCCGCATGTATTTCTGGTGTAATTATCTAATAAAATAAATATTTTCTTTTTAATTAATTAAACAATATATCATTTAATTATTTAAAATATTTATAAAGGCAATAACATGTATATATTAAATATCTTTTTTATTGCCAACGCTTTCCTTCCGTCAATAAACGATAGTTCATGATTAAACGACGCTTTTATTAACATAAATAATTTTTGAGTATAGTTTATGAAAACATGGATAAAACAAAAAGTAATGTAAGCAGGTAAATAATTACATTGCTTTATAGCTAATAGTTTCAATAGGTATTTTATTATATAGAGTCAGCCATTTCTAAATAAAAAACTTCGTTTATGTTGCAACTTTTTTTATTTTAAATTTAATATCTAGAAAACTGAAAAGCTATTCATCTATTTTGAACATAAAATTTTACATTGAACAAGTATTTCAATATTTATATCTAAATAAATATTTATTTTAGTTGCTATTTTCGAGACCCAGTGAGACACTTATATAGACTTGAGACCGAGGCAAACAAAAAATATAAAAAAGTCTGAATGTGAGACAATACAAAGTTGTTTCAAGATCTTTTCGATATGAATTTTAATTTCGCTTTGTTGTTTTAGTATTTCTTGGAAACTACTAGATTCAAAATTCAAGTTGTTAAAATAATAAAAATATAATTTTCTATTAAATAATATATTTCTATAGCAATTTTTTTTTAAATGCGTTATAATTTTAATTATCAACTATAATGTGCGCTATAATACTATAAGTTAATAACCACTATTATCAATTAATAATAGTAAATAATAGTTACTCGTAACCAGAATATTATCGCATGAATTACAGTGCATCGTATAGAGTAGTAATTATCAAGTAATTAAAATTACAATAAAAATTTATGGCAAAACGACATAATGTTTATTGATATATTAACGGCTAATTTAATCGAATTAATATTGTAATTAAATTTGCACTTTCAGGTACAAGGAGAAAGAAGCTTTACAGAAAAAACTGACAAAAGTTGCAGAAGGTACCGCTGTAGAAAATGATGTTATTGATTACCATAGACGTTACGACAATAATCAAGGTAAGTTTATTTATATTGTCATATACGTTTTAATTCAATTTTTTGATTATAAAAATTTAATCAATGCAATATATTATAATTTAAAATTTAAGTAAAATTATTAAAAAAAAAAAAAAAAATTTGCAGATGAGGAAACATATTCCTCGTATTATAGCATTAATTGAGGGGTTACAGTGCTCGGAAAAAGGTATAAAAATAAACATTTTCTTAGACACAGCCATTAAGTATATAAAATAATTATTTTACACTTGTATATATAGTAGTTTTATGTATAATTTGAAATAATAACGAATAAAATAAATAAAGAAATAAAAGATGACTGAAATATGAGTCAATAAGTAGAATTTTTATTTGAAAATCCTTGTTGATGGTGTATTTATTTTCTCTTTTAGACATTGTTTGAAAAATAAAAAAAAAACGTATTTTTAATTTTGTAAGGATTTTTTTTATTTGACAGATGTTTGAAATAAAGAACACGAATTTTCACATTTTTGACAATATTATAAACAATACGTGTTGTCATTTTAATAAAATCAATTGATAAGTTCTTAAGATATCTTGTACACTACTCTGAAAAAAGTAGTTTCGAGAAAACCGCAAAAGATAAAACAGTACGGCGTCAGCGTCTTACAATCAAATATTCATTCTAATTGCTATAACTTCGAAAATAGTTTGAATTTTGAAATGGTTAAGCGTTTAAAATATTCTTAAAAATATAAACAATTTATTCAGCCAAAAATAGCGATTTTTTGAAAATTTCAAGGTGTAACCCTTTAAGAATTTTAATAGTATGTTTCTTAAAAACAATGAAATTGTTATTTAAAAATACGTATGACTAGATTTAAAAAAGGGTTAGTTTTGATAATTGTCTTTTAAATGTCCTTCTGACAAGATAGCAAATAATTTATGAATAAAAATTCAAAGTTTAGAAAATTTGATTTTGTATATAGATATTTTTTAAATAACGTTTTTAATTTAAGAATAACATTACACCTTTTCCAAAATTAACGCTAATGTAATCTATGATTAGAAAATCTATATATAAAGCATAGTTGCATAGTTTTTCTCAATAAATCAATTTCAAGGAGACAGTAATGTATTTAAACAATTTAGTTAGTATTTGTTGTAAAATTTATACTTAACAATATGAATAATAATATTGGTCTTCAGAATTTAAATTTAATATTTGAATGATTAGTTTTATATGTTTCCAAATAATTTTATTTAAGTATCCAGATTTGAATGAAATATTAGAATAATTCAAATTACAATTTGACTATAATAAATAAAAATAATCAGTTAATATATATATATATATATATATATANATCGATAACGTTTAAATTGAATAAATCCTACTTAATCTTCGTTAAAAATAAATATTAATATTTCATTATTTTAATTTTAAATTTTATTTCTTCAAAAACAACGAAATTCAAAGAATATTAAAATTTAATTTTAGAATAAAAATTTATTTATTTTATAATTTTACGTTTTCCAATTATATGTTTCATACGGAAATTGAATGAAACTGTTAAAATATTTAAGTTAGTTAATACACAATATTCATTCTAGATATAATTTATTTGATATCTTTAACAAACAAAATTATTTAAATATTAATAATTATATAGAACAAGAGTATAATTAATTATAAATTACAAGTCATACGAAGTATATAATTAATATATCATCAGGGAAGATGTAATGCAAAATACACTTAAGACGACTATTGTATTTGAGCATAACGAATAACAATCGATTTTACACAAGTCCAACATGACAATAGACAACATACATTCAATTATAGCCCAAGGATAATCATCCAATAATAATGTATTTACAACATTGCAATATTTATTATTATACTTATGTACTCGTTTCTACTTATATTACGATCTAAGCCACCTGCGATAATTCATATCTAAGTCGCGATGGAGGACAACAATTGATTATCTACAAGTTTATAATCCCCGTCACGATTATACTTCTATTAAATGTATTTTGAGGTTATTTTCCTGTCAGCTAGTGTTAGTGTTAGTGTCTGCATGCTACAAGAATTATGAACGTGCGTTGGGTCTGATGAGAGTTAGGAGTTGAGATTCTCAGAATATCGAATGAAGCAAATAAATTAACAAATCATTATGTTGTAGAATATCAAAGATGATTTGAAAATTGTACATGTCTAGTTGAAGGGTGAATTTTTGTGGTTTTCAATTATAAATTCTTGAAAGTACATTCACTGCTATAAATTGTTATTTATCATTTTATTATTATAATTGTTATAAATTCAAGAATTTTTTGAATATTTTTTTCAAAGGATTTAAAAACTTGGTAACTTACAATTTTTGTATTTTTACTTTAATGAAAGTTATTAAAATTTTTCAGTTTTAACTACTTTTAAAACATTAGCTAAAATTTAAAAGAGAAATTTTAATAATAAAATAAACATCAATAATATTTAATCAAATTACAAAATTGTGTATTTGTTACCACTGGAATATAGCAATTTTTATTTTGATTTTAAATTTTTGTTCTTATATAAAAAAGAAGAAAATACCTTGATCTGGTTTAAAATTAAATTGAAAATTGGTAATCATTTTATTATCTTTTGAAATAGTTTGTAAAAAAGTCACATAATGATTTTTTTGTACTTATTTATACTGATTGAATACTGACTATTCAAAATTTTCTTGGTAATTAAGCTTAACACCTCTGAATGATAAGGTTTTTCTGAGTCTGTGCATACTGAATAATTAATCACGTTAATTTCAATCTTACTTTTATTCACTTTCAACTTCGTGAAATTAATTGATTTTGACACATATGAGCAGCTTCTACATGTATTAAAATTCTTTAAGTAGTTTGAGAAAATCGATAGCATTATTCGAAATGTAAAATCTAGGCTTTTTTTTTATTATTTTTTATAACTTCTAAAGAATTTTCGTAGTATCTTATTCTTTTTCGTTTTTTTGTTTTTACTTAAATTTGCATATAAAAAGGTTGATTATAATAAATAATTTTTTTTTTGTACTCGACAAATAAAGCATTTTATTTAGTTGTTATTTAATATTATAAATCAGAACAAAAACAAAAAACTAAATTATAACAACCCATTGATCCGTTGTTATTTCCTTTTAATCTAAATATATATTTTTTTAAATTAAAATAATAAAGAATTTTTTGTAACAACGAATAAAAGTGAATATTTTACTCATTAATACATACGTAATTAGTATGTATGTATATATGTATATTGACTTATTTAATAATCTTTTCATGTAAAAAAATTTTTGTCATAAAATTTCTTTCATATTTTTGTCATATATCAAAAATAATAGTTTATTGTATTCGAAGAAAATGTATTTAATGAAGTATATCAATATGTCTTATAAGTAAAACAACCACCACAGCCCATGTTTTTTTTTTAAATAAATATTCTTTTAAACAGACACACATATGTGTCGCTGGGCTTTAAATATGTCTATGAGTTATAACTCTGCTGACCGACCTATTCGACTGCTGTATAAACTCTAAATAATCTAATATTATCGTAGATCAAGCACATTCTTCATATATTTCACCTTTTTAGAACTACAAAAATTCTATTATAACACAGCGCATTTTAATTTGTCTTTATAAATTGTCCAAAAACGGTTGATACATATATGTGACTACGGGCTCTGATAATTAACAGATATGTGACATATATATATAAAATACGGGTTAATGAAAATAATTTTTTTTATTATATTATTAAGAAGTTAAATAATATCATATTTCACACTTATTATAATTATAAGTTAACTATAGTATAGTTCAGGAAAAGTCGCTGTTAATATATAATAATATTTGACAAAATTTAATTTGTTAAATGAAATTAAAATTATAAAGGCTTTAAATACTTTCTCTTTGCATATAGTAAACAATACCTCGAATAGCAGATTGATGCAATTTCTCAATATTCCTTAATATTCTTGCACTTATCATTGTTTCTAAAGGGACAAAACGCTTCCTTTTTTTAAATTCCTTTAATTATAATCGAAATTTCAGTTTTTTCTCTCTGTTAATTGTATATTAATATTCTTATATAAAATCACAATTTTTTTACTGTAATTTGCCTCTTTACTAGCAGAAAACGTAATAAAAATACCATTTTTCTTTTTATTTTAATCAAAATATATGTATAAATTCACTGTCATGTTTTTGCAAATAAAGTTTGACAACAATAAATATTTATAAACAGTTTGAAAATCTACTGAGAATAGAAACGTAAAACGCGGGAAATTCAAAATTATTTTCAGAATTAAGTTACGACATACTTTACATTATACACATATGTCAGACAGACGTTCAGAATATAAAAGTGACAGTAACGTATGTCGAAACTAAAACATCTGCTTTTATTGCGCAACAGCGACTTTTTGTGAACTATACTATANAAATTTAATATTTAAACTATTAAATATCTTATATGCAAAGATATTTATATTTAAACAGGTTTAGTGAAAACAAAAAATATAAAAATAAATGTTAAATAAAATCATTGGGCATATGATATGTAAACAGCATTTATCCAGCATTACATATTAAAATATTTAAAATATTCGTATTATATTACAACTTTACCGTTTTTCTAATATATCTACAAATAAATATTCTATTCATATCAATGAAAATAAAACTATTATAAGTTCATTGGATAAGTATTCATTGCATAATGGGTTTCACATTACCTTTAATGTTTAACAATTCATATGATATTCCAGATTACACAAAAATAAAATAAAAACATATTAAACGTTTCCTTTACTTCATAGTCTTGACGTGATTAAGTTATTTAAACATTAACAGTTATACACTTCATACTACGTAGTATAATATGTTTATTATAAATGCATTTTTATATTAGACTAAAGTTAATTGACAGGAAATACAAAAAACAACTATTCATTTGTAAACGGTAGCACATTGTTTCACAGTTTTTTAAATAATTTAATTACTCTAATTCACATTTAATTAGAAGATTTATGAAATATGCATGTATCTATGATTATAAAATTACATACAATGATATCCTTTTAGCACCTATAAAAACTTACATTTATGATGCATTGTTAGATAATGAATTTATGATAATTTTACTTCATGTTTGTTATAAGATAATTATTACTGGAAAATGAGGTATAATTAATGCTGTATTTTATTTTAATATAGACAATAAAATAGCGGATAAAAGTTTTTAATTTAAATCAAAAAAGATTGATTCTAAATAAATAGAAAATTAATATTTTTTTAAATTAGTATCAGTAATAATAAAAAATATTTGATCTTAAATTGTTAATTAAGTACTCAGTGTCAGACGGTCATACCTATATTTATTTAATTTAAAGAAAATGAGATTTATTTCAGGATGACAAACTATTATATTTTAAATTATTTTATTAACAGTAAAATTGTGGTAGAAATTTTTTGTTGCATGTTTATTTGAAATCGAAAATATATATATAATTTAGCACTGCGAGCCTAGTTGGCCCATGGCTTGGTTTATTATCTTCTTCCATTGTTTTCTATCTCTTGCCTTTGCTTTCCAATCTGTTATCTTCAAAAGATTTAGATCTCTGTTTACCTCGTCTCTCCACCTTGCTTTTGGTCTACCTCTTCTTTTTCTACCGGCTAGTGTACTGCCCATTAGAAGTTTAGGTACTCTTGTTTCTGGCATTCTTTCTACATGTCCTATCCAGCGCAATCTTTGTGCTCTTACTATTCCTATTATGTTTACACTGTGAAACATCTCATTTATTTCCTTATTTGTTCTTCTTATCCATACATCTCCAATTTTCCTTCCCCCGAAAATTTTTCTTAGTACTTTTCTTTCCCACACCTCTAACCTGTTTTGTTCCGCTTTGTTGATCATCCATGTTTCGCATCCATATGTAACTATTGGTCTTATTACTGTAGTGTATATCTTTAGCTTCGCTTTTTTGGATATATTTTTACTTCTTAGAACTGCATTAAGTGCTGCTACACATCTATTTCCTGACATTATTCTTGCTTTTATCTCTGTTTCTGTATCTGGTTTTCTTGTGAATACAGTTCCTAGGTATGTAAATTGCTCCACTTCTTCGAATTTATACTCTGTACCTTCGATGGATTTCAGTGTTAAATAACTTCCCTTCTTGAATTCTTTGCCCGTCCACTCCATATATTTTGTCTTTTGTTCATTGATACGCAATCCCACTCTTTTTGCTGTCTGTTCTAGCCTGCCAACTACATTCTTTAGCTCTGCCTTGCTTCTTGTTACGATAGCCAGATCATCTGCAAATGCCAAACATTGGTGTCTCTTTCCGTATATCAGCCCTGTCCTATTAATTTTTGCCTCCCTTATAGCGTTTTCCAACACTATACTAAACAGTATCGATGACAGCGGGTCACCTTGCCTTACTCCTTCTTTGGTTTCAAATAATTTGGATGTTTCTTTGTTTATTTTGACGGCACTTTCTGTTTCTTTTAATGTTATTTTTATAATTCTGCATAGCTTTTCATTGACTTTCATTTGCTTCAATGTTTTGAAGACTTCTTTTCTTTTCACCTTGTCATAGGCTTGTTTAAAGTCAATGAAAAGTACTACTGTCTCTTTTTCATGCTCATAACTCTCTGCTTGTATTTCTCGTAACGCAAAAATTTGATCAATTGTGCTGCGTCCACTTCGGAAACCGGCCTGATATTCCCCTATTTCTTTTTCTACCTCTTCTATCAGTTTATTTTTTATGTATATTGCCAGCACTTTATATACCACGTTTAATAAGGAAATACCCCTGTAGTTCTCACATTCGCTTTTGTCCCCTTTTTTATATATTGGACATATAATGGATTGTCTCCACTCCTTTGGTAATTCTTCTTTTATCCATATTTCATTTATTAGTTCCTGTATATGATCTATCAAACTGTTTCCTCCGTATTTAATCAGTTCAATCGTTATGCCATCGCTGCCAGGACTCTTATTATTCTTTATTTTTCTTATTATTTCTTGTAATTGCTCTTTAGTTGGTGGTGCTACTTCTTCCTTCATTATATTACTTTGTAGTTTAGTTTCTTCTTCTTCCTTGTCATCATCTTCTTGTTCATTTTTCCCATTTAACAATTGATTGAAGTATTCCCTCCATCTATTTAAAATCTCATCTTCTCCCGCCATTATTTCTCCATTTTTGTCTTTGAAAAATACCGGTTTTGTCTGAAAACCCTTTTTTTCGTGTTTTACTCCCTGATAAAGGTTCCTGACTCGGTTGTTCTTATAGTCTTCCTCTATATTTTGCATCTTTTCTTCACTATATTTCCTTTTTTTATTTCTTAAAATTCTTTTGGTTTTTTTCCTCTGCTCTTCGTATTCTTTTCTTGTATTTTCGTTATCTTCGGTTAGCATTTTTTGTCGGAGTTCTCCTCTAATTTTTAGCTCTTTTGTACAATCTTCGTCAAACCAATTTTTCCTTGTTGTGTTCACTTCTTTGTTACACTCTGTAGCAGTTTTCATAATTGTATTTTTCATTTCCGTCCACTTCTTTTCAATGCTCTCGTTGCTTGCCACATGTTTCAATTCTCTTGTTATTATTTCTTCATATCTTACACGTTCTTCTTCCGTTTTTAATCTTATCAATTTGTTCTTTCTGTTTCGCTTTCCTCTTTCGTTTCTTATATTTGGTATTATTTGTTTCAAATTAATTCCTACCATAAAGTGATCTGTGTCCGCATCAGGGCCTCTATAAGTCCTTACATTTTTGATTGCTTTCTCTTCCGGGCTTTCTATCAGGACGTGGTCTATCTGGTTGAAAGTTTTACCATCTGGGGACCGCCATGTAGCTTTGTGTATTTCTTTTCTTTGGAAGTATGTACTTGCTATTACCATATTCTTTTCTTTAGCAAAGTCTATGAGCATTAACCCATTCTCGTTTGTAGTTTGGTGCTTACTAAATAGTCCTATCGTCGGCCTAAATAGTTCCTCTCTTCCTATCTTTGCATTCGCATCTCCTATTACTATCTTCATATCGTATTTTGGTATTTCATCATATATTCTATCCATTTCATTGTAAAATTCTTCTTTAATTTCTATTTCTTTTTCCTCAGATGGTGCATGGAAGTTTATTATTGTTATATTTTGATATTTACCTCTTATTCTCAAGGTACTTATTCTGTCCGATATTGGTTTAAATTTCATTATAATTGCTTTAATATTTTTGCTTATTATAAATCCTGTACCCAGCATTCTGTTCTCTTTTCCGCTATTAAGAAAAACATGATTTTCTATTGCCATTTCTATAATTCCTCTTTGTTTTGTTTCTTGCATAGCTACAATATCAAATTCATACCTTTCTATTTCTCTTACTATATGTTTTAATTTTCCCTGTTCGAATGTTCCTCTTACGTTCCATGTTCCTATTTTCAACTCCATGATACTTTTTTGTGTTTCGAATTCCCTTCTCTTGTCCTTTTCCATAGCCATCGTATTTTGTTCTTTCTTATTAACCTTATTTAGTTTTTTGGATTTATTTCTGTTTTATTATTTTTTTCTAGCATTTGTTTTTCTCGATTCCATTTCCATATTTCATCATTTATAATTATTTTTTGGAATCCAATTTTCACTTTCTTTCCCTTTGTTCTTTCTTCTTTTGCTATTTCTCTAATTCTTCCTTGTATTTCTCTTTCCCTCTTACTCATATCATCATTTATATAAATTCTTTGTCCTTGTATATCCTTTAACTTGGATTTATTTCTCATAATTATTTCTTTATCTATTGCGTTTTGTAGTTCAAGAAGACACATTTTATCATTAATTTTTTTCGCCGACACTACTTTTGCTTTAACTGACAGCTTTTTTTCCATAAAACTTTCTATTTGTTCTTTCAACGTATTTTGATTTGTTGCTTCCACTTGTAACCCTTGTATAACAATATTGTTTCGTCTCTTATCTTTTTCTATATTTTCTATTCTTTCTTCCACTTCCTTGATTTTTTGCATTAGTTTTATGTTCTCCTCTTTCACTATTTTGTTTTCTTTTCTAAGTTGTTTAATTTCTTCCTTATATTCTTTTTGTTCCTTTCTTAATTCTTTCACTTCTTCCGTTAATCCTTCTAACATTTTCAATACTCTTTCTATTTTATCTTCTTCTCTTTTGATCTTAATTGGAGTTTTATGGGTTTTCTTACTTCTAGTTCCGTTTTCTTTCATATCTTCCATTCCCCTCTTACTTTTTTCTTCAATCGTTTCATATTTGCCGCAATCCATGGTAACACCGTTCTACAGCCTTAAGTTGTTACACTGTTGTCTATGTATCTTGCGTATTCTGTGGTACCTTTTTTGTTGAGATAACCTCACTTCTCAGTGCTATTGTTTATATTAGCTTTTTTTTTTACTAGAGATTATTTTTTCCAATATTTTTATACCTCGCTGAGTACTTTGTTTATTCTCTTCTTGAATGCCAATCACTATATTTTTTTCTTTCACTGCACCACTCGTAATTACGTGATAAATGCAGGTGAAATTAGTACACACCCTCTTCACTTCCCAACCAATTCTATTGTCCCCCAATCGAAAATATACTTTTGTTAAATTAAATACATATTTCAAATCTCTTAAAAGCGTACTTGAAATGAATAAAGAAGTAAAAATGGTTGGTTTTTGCTTGTGCAAGAATTTATACCAACAGACCATCTTCAACCATTAAATTTTGCGATTGAAATGTTCGAGAGGTTTCCAAACTTCAGATATATCCCGATCTCTTTGGGGCACTTTGTATTTTTAAAACTATGATAAAAATAAATATTTAAGAATCATTTTATTCTTTCCTAAATAATTGTTTTTTGTTTTAACTTCAAGTAAATTAAAATAAATTATTGTTCTTGTTTAACCATTTTATAGCAATTTCGACTTTTGCAATTTTTAACAACAATTAAAATTACAATCAAATTAAAAGTAGTATATATTTAAAAAAAAGGATTATTCGATGTCGTTGATTTGATTGTCAAGGGCAGATCCATTCTTCTTCTCCATTTCATAAGTCTCAAGCTGGTATTTTTTATGAAATAAACAATTTCTTATGTTCCGAAATTCTGAAAAATATTTGCCGTTTTGTTCTACAATACAATAACTACGAACAGATTTAAGATCTTTACCGTTTATACATTATATTTAATCCTTTCCTAATTTTCTTACAACTTATATCAGTTTTTGCTATATGTTTGATATTTTATTACGTATTTTTGCAATTTTGAAATATAAATTTTTAATAATTTTTTTGGAATATAACACTGAGTGATGCGTAATCTCAATAGAGAGTTAAATTAAACAATATATTAAAAGATAAATAAAATGGCTAAATTCTAGAAAACAAAAGTAATCTAAATAGATAGTTAAATTTAACAGTATATAAAAAAATAAGTAAAATAGGGGTATGTCTGGGTATATATAGCTTAAAAATGTTTTGCTAATCTTTAAACCAATTTATTAATTAATAATTCATAATAATAACTTAATAACTGAATTATCCACAATAGTTATTTGTGTATTAAGAACGCAAAGAGATTGTTGCCACGCGACTTAGGAGCGCGGCATACTCTCGAAATTGACAATGTCCATTTGCGCTCGAAACACACACAAGACTTTTTCTACAGTCGCCATAATGAGTTATCCACTATAACAAAAAATAATAAGGTTTAAATAGCAGGAAATTTTGTTAGGTTATGTAATGTACCGACAGAGCAACCATATGTCAAATTGACTTGTGAAGGTAATATACGTGTAGGTGACGTCAGTGAGCGTTTTTTCTACTTTGCCGCTCTAGAGCGCTGACAAAAGAGAGCGCAAAATACCTACTTTGTATAGCGACTGTAGAAAAATTTAATTCCAGATTTTTGTTATCGCTTGTAATAATTTTTTTATTTATATTTTATATTTAATTTTTATAATTATTTCAAGTGTTATATTTAATTACATTTTATTTATTTTCTTAGAGTGATGGCAGAAACAATTCGCTATTTAACTATTTTTAATTTCAATTTTAATTATTTAAGAAAAATTAATGGTTTTTTCATAGTTTATTTCATCATTTGAAATTAGCAGTATATAATTGCATGTCATAATTAAGGTTGAAAATCGATTTAAAATTTCAAGCTTACTATGAATGTCATAGAAATAAAAAAACACAACAAACTCTGTTTTATATAATAACGCCTTTTTATTAGCGACTATAGTTACGGCAAATTTAACTAACCATAACTTAAAAATAACAATTTTAGTGGCTTATGTATTATTTCGTAACAGCATTTAACAAGGGGGTGTATATTAAATCAAGCTGGTCATTGATAACTGGAGTTTCTGGGTTAGCGCGGGCTTTGTGTATTTCCAAGGATTCCAGGAGATCCATCTTATAGTCTTTTTCGGCAAAATGTATGGAAGAAAGGACATCTTCATCAAAAGTATAATTGTTTTCAATCATATATTTGGTAAATGATGATTCATCAGATAAATTCAACCGAAAAGAACAGAGATGCTCTTTAAGTAATTTTAATATCAGACATGAAGAGCATCTCTGTTCTTACACCCCCTTTTTTAATTTTGTTTTGAAATAGTATAAAAACCACTAAAATTGTTAGTTTATATTAAAAATTTAGGAAAAAGCCTTATTATTATATTTTATGTTTACAAATTAATGTAAATATTATCGGAATTATGAAACTTGCATCACTGTTACTTTAAACTATTTTAGTTCAGAATTGAGCTGTACAAATCAAATTAATTTGGTTACTTTAAATTATGATTTAATATAAGAATCAGGCAGCTTTAAATTTTGAACCTAATCGTACTACCAGTCGTTTAAAGATCATTCAATAGTTATTTGTGTATTAAGAGCGCAAAGTGGGACATTGTCGATTGAGAGATTGTTGCCGCGCTCCTAAGTCGCGCGGCATTCTCTCGAAATCGACAATGTCCATTTGCGCTCGAAACACACACAAGATTTTATCTACAGTAACAAGTTTTACATAGCAGGAAATTTTGTTAGGTTATGTAATATACCGACAGAGCAACCATATGTCAGATTGCCTTTTGAAGGTAATATACGTGAAGGTGACGTCATCGAGCGTTTTTTCTACTTTGCGCTGACAAAAGAGAGCGCAAAATACCTACTTTGTATAGCGATTGTAGAAAAAATTATTTTATGGTTTTGTACTCGTAACTTGTGCTTTGAAGTTTTTATGTTTGACAATTACTGAAAACCTTTCTTGAATTAAATATATGATAATATGAATGTTATAAAGTAATATATTATAGTAAAGAGAAATTTTTTAAACAATCAAAAAATTTTATAAATATGGTTAGTAAGTAAACATAAGTTAGCAAAGAAATAGCATTAAGCATGATAGTAATAAATTAGCATTTACATTTAAAGTGAGTGTAAATTTAAACATAAATAATGTTATTAATTGTGGCAGTCTGATGTGTACACGCGAATTATTTGCATATTATAACATTGACATTCACTATTAGTCTGAGGTGAGGTAAGTGCATCTTGAATGTGTGTGTACGAGTATACTCGTAGTATGTTTGATGTAGGACGTAGTCGTCGTACTAATGTGTCGATTAGTGAATTAAGTAACCTCACGATTCATCCAGATTGTATTGCTTTCGTTTTAATCGAGAGATTGTACTTCTTATTTCTTTTATAGTTTTTAGACATGCAATTTCTACAGTATATTTTATTATTTGGATATAACATTCTCTATACTAATCATTAATTTGGTATGAAACATTCTAATTCTGCAAATTCAAAGTTTTATATTTAATTTAATTCTAATTGCTGGTTTTAAGTGGATTTATTTTACAATTTAAGATTTAAAAATATAGATTGTACTTGTTTACCTTTGCTGGTTTATGATGAATTTAAGAAATTTATTATTTAGAATTTAAATTTAAAATAACACCTTATTTTATAATTTAAATGTAAATTTTTAAATGTATCCTATCATATCACAGTATTTTTTTAAATAATTTTGAAGGGAGAATTATAAGTTTTAGTGACAGTTTGAGTGATATATAGTTGAAATGAATATGATATTAATATTATCTGTTGAAGTATACAAATTTATTTACAATAAATGCAAAAGAAAAATAATTATTAAGGTTCAATATGTGAAATTTGATGATAAACATGAAAGTTCAAATCAATCCAAAATTTTTAAATTCGAAGATGTATTCAATTAATTGTTATGCAAACTTAAATTTTGTGTATATTTGTTGATAATAGTCCTAAGTATGCTATATAAAAAATGTCATCATCATTATAATTTCTTGTCAAATCTATAGATCAATTTTGATTTGTTTACATGATTATATTCTTTGAATTTTATTCAATATATAACTCTGACAATGACAGTTTGTCGAAATAACGTGACCTAATATAAATACTTGATTTGACATATTTAATACCTTGAAACTCCCTATAAACGTACAAGGTAGATCGTAAATTTTAAATCTATATTTGTTAATTAAATCTACCATAGTCCGTTTACAACTTTTACAACTTTTTGAATCGTAATATCTCAAAAACGGTGGCTCGTAGGAAAACAAGTATTGATATATTTTTTGTAGATAATTTAATCATCTACAATTTTTGTTCAAGGTATTTTTATAATTAAACTTACCGTTTTGCTGAAAATCGCGAAAAACTCATTGTTTTGACCTTTGACCTTGAATAAAAAATTTTCCATACACGGGAATGGTGGGGAACTTCCACATTTTATTTATAATTATATTTTAAACAATTGCACCAATTTTCAGCTTGTTGTAAATTTATACACCGAATGTCTAAATTGACCGGACTACAAGCATAATTGGTAATTTGTAAAAATTATTAAAAATAATTTTCTATTTTTCTTTGGTAAAAAAACGTTAATTTTTCTAATGGCATAATATTTGGAGATCATGTTGGGTCCAAAATTAATAATGTGCCTAAATCATCAATTTTAATAATAAAGTGTTTTTTTTTCAATTTTGAATCAGATTCCTATTATTGGAACAATACAATCCAGCAGTTATTCTTTAATCAATAATTGATGATTCGAATCATTTTATGTTTATAAATATTGCTATTAGCAAAAAAGGGTAGCATATTCATTAGTTAATAATACGGTTATCTTATTACTGACTAAATGACTAAATTATTGTACGTGTTCATAATTCCTTTGAAAATCCAAGAGTGGCTTACAATTTTTAGAGTACGAGCAAAAAAGAACATATGGAAATATGGTTTATCAAGTTTATTTCATGCATGTATCATGGTTTTCATTTTTTTGTAGTTTTAATCGTACCCTTATTTGTTTGTGACTTGAAAATTCTTCACACTTAGCTGCTGTTTTGATACATTAAATTATTGTTTATTAATATTAAAAAAAAAAAAAAAACAAATAAGTCATCGAAAATCATTATATGGTATACTGAATTCGTAGTAAAAAATATCAATATAGTCAGTATAAATTAAGTATTTTTTTTGGTTGAAGCTTTATTTTGTAAAATTTATTAATGAAAGTAATCACTTTGTAAACAAAGTTTATTGAGAACATTATTTTTTCAATTAGTCGAGCGGAAATTAAATACTCTTATTACGCAATTTAAATGACTTCTGTTAGTTAAAATTCAGTAGTTTCATATTATGAATATGACATTGTTGTGTTAAGTGCAGTTATAAACTTAAATTTATAATTTTGACAAATTTTCTAAATGTAATAAGAGAAAAAATAAAAAATATGCAAGTATTATTCGCTAACAGAGTCATTAAAATTTTTATACTTAAAATCAATAATCACTATGAAATATTCTATAATTGAAAAATGAACATTTAAGATCCAGAAACAAATAATAAAATAAGAATCTATTTTCCTCATCAAAAAATATTTTTTTCTACAGTCGCTATACAAAATAGGTATTTGCGCTCTCTTTTGTCAACGCAAAATGTTATTTTGCTGCTCTAGAGCAACAAAGTAGAAAAAACGCTCGCTAACGTTACCTACACGTTTATTACCTTCACAAGTCAATCTGACATATGATTGCTCTGTCGGTACATTACATAACCTAACAAAATGTCCTGTTATGTAAAATTTATTATTTTTGTTATAGTGGATGATTCCATTGTGGCGACTGTAGAAAAAATCTTGTGTGCGTTTCGAGCGCAAATGGACATTGTCGATTTCGAAAGAATGCCTCTCAATTGACAATGTCCCACTTTGCGCTCTTAATACACAAATAGCTATTAAATTAACTGCAAGATGTGGTTTGTTTTTTATTATTTAATTTTAACTGCAGGAATTCACATTAATAAGTGAATACATTTTTTTTTGTTTAGCAGCGTTTCTTACAATTAGATAAAAAGCTTTTTATTGTTTTGTATTATACACACGATAGTATAGATGCCTAAAATATATATTGATTATAGCCAGTTTACTAGCAAATGTTTATAACAAAATAAGAAAAGCAATTAATATTCTTTTATTCCTATATATTAGCAGTATTTAAAAAAACAAACCCAAATTAGGAGAAAAATGTCAACCTTAAGTTTTAATTAAAAACTTTTTGTAAGTAACAACAAATTTATAATAAATAAGTAGATAAATTATAATATGTTTATTACTTATTAAAGTACAATTAAGTAATTTATCAAACTTAACTTGATATCTACTTGGTTTATTATAAAACAATACAGAGTATAACTAATTACTTATTATAATAAATTATAATACCTAATTTGGATATATTACATTAACAAAAAGATCTGATGTTAATGCATATTAATGATACTGAAACTATGTATAATATATAATATAATTTATGTAGTATGTTCATGTTTTATTAAAATGAAACGTCTTAAAAATGTATGTAAAGTTAATTGCGATTAAAACACAATGTAAGATTATAATTAAATCTATAATTACTTTTATAACAAATGTTGAACGAAATTAATTATATTATTTTACTTTAAAAGAAGCTTTAATAAATAATATTAAATTATATATTTCTATATAATTTTACATTCACTTTTTTGCCACATTTTGACAAATATGCATTATATTTGATTAATTATTATGAAAAAAGTAAGGTTATAGAAAATATTAATTACTTCATATTATGTTTTATAGTTTTCTATTGATAATTAAATTTTAGTAATATTGAACATTAGAGATATAAAATTGATGGAATTTGTTGTTACCTCTCGTTGAAACATTTTAATATCAAATTAAAGAAAATTTCGGCTTTTTCTCCATCTTCAGAAGTACACTGGATGACATTGTTTACGTAATTTCAATACGAAAAATAAAAGAAACTACAATTATAAGTGGGGATTTGTATAGATCAGTCGGTTCATTCTTTAACCCCTTAACTCGAGTTAATTCGAGCGAGCTAAACAGGCCAAACTGTGCACACTCGAGATTATTCGAGCGGCGTTGTATTTTATNAGATAAAAAAGTCGAAGTACGTGTAACATTGCAATAGTCGGCTATTTTCTGCAATGTGGATCAAAATCCAAAATAAAAATAAAAATTCTGATTATTTTTGTATTTTTTAAATTTTTTTGCCGAAACAATTTCCTAAATTTTGTTTTGGCCAGTTTTTTTCAAAAAAACTGTGCGTTAAGGGGTTAAGGTTTTACGAATTTCCAGAGATTCTAACCGTGTTAGTTTAAAGGGTTGATTTTCAATATGTAAAATAAAAAAAGTAAGCTGTATATATTGAATGAATGGACGATAATAATTAAATTTATGGCTACATTGGAATAGTCGGATTTATTTCATCTCCATGTTCTCATATGTTCCTCGAATCTAGTTTTAAAATTTCTTATTTTTTTCATTATGTATATGAAATTACAATTATAACAATTTATTTTTATATTGTTTAGCTTACAATTGCCATTTAATTTATTATTAATTAAAAGTTTAAAACCCGAGTATATATANTTTTCTTTGTGTGTCAAATTTTGAAATCGTTAAAAGTGTGCCGCGACAAAAGAAGGTTGAGAATCACTGCTCTATTATATTATATAAAGTTCATACATACTTAAAATTAATCCATATTTAAGAAAAAAAAAAGAAGATTAAAACCTTACAATTTTTACTGATTTTAAGCAATTTTAGTTTTTTGCAAATTTCTCGAAACCAAAATAAATATTCAAAAACGGTCTTCGGCATGGCATTCGTCTTTAAATTCTCTATCATATTTTATAAAGTTCAAACATACTTAAAATTTATCAATTTTGGGGAAAAAAAAGAAGACTGTAACCTTACGACTTTTACTGATTTTAAGCATTTTGATATTTTGACAAATTTCTCGAAAACTAAGATAAATATTATTAAACGATCTTCAGCATTGCATTCGCCGTTAAATTTTTCAAGTTCTACTCTAGTTTGCTCAAAAGATAAGGGCCTCGCAAAGATCTGTTGTCCGGGTTAAGGCCGCCGCTTTGTACAATTGTTGAAAAGTGGAGGTATTATTTTTTACATTTTTATTTATTGGTTAAGTTTAAACTAATTTTACCAATGAATGGAATTATTCTATAATTCATATCTTCAGAAACTAGCGTAAATTTGTTTCGTAATTAATTGTTTTTGTTTATTATGTAAAATATTGTCAATTGTTGGTGATGTATGAACAAGGGGAATCTATTTATGATACTTTGAATATCTAATGAATCTAATAAAATATAAAGTGTAATTTATTTTAGAACGTGACAAAGTTCAACTTTATTTTTATCAATATTAATTATTAAAATTGCTAGTATATGACTAGTACAGGAAGCCCGCGGTAATCCGGATTAGTAAAAATAAATAAACAAATAATTATTTATATTAAATGATAATTAGATTAGTAAAGCAAAAAACACAAAAAAAAAAGATTGGTTCAATAAAATATGTGTGTATTAAAATGTGTAGGTTTTGGAATTTTAGTTTTTTATTTTGTTTGTCGAATGCAACATAAAATTTGGTCTCTTTGTGAATATAAATAATGTTTAAATATAAATTGAATACCTGATATAATGTAGATTTATATTTTCAATGTTTACATTTAGACTTCGTTTAAGAATAATTTTAAATGAATTAGAATAGATGTTTGTTAAATTAATGTTGTCTGGAATTATTTGAAATATTTAATAAAATTGTAATTTTCATAAATTAATTTAAATATTTATGGAGTTGCTACCGTTAGAATGAAAATAAAAAAGTATCCCGTGAGATAATTCATTTAAATCTGATATGATATTTAACATTTTATTTCATCTTTAAGAAATAACCGACAGGTCATCACAACTACTTGACTATTGCTGAATATATGAATATTCATAATTTTAAGCTACTTAAGTAATAGTATTGTGGAATCTATTTAAATAAATATAGCGGTAAGAATCATAATAATAGAAGATAGTTAATTATAAAATTAATGAAATTAGAACCGTAAGAGTGTTTTTGAAATGAGATATGATGATTAACCGTTATTATATCATTAAGTTTAGGAAATATAAATGAAACGGCAGTTGTACCAGCTACTGTTTACTACTATAATTTATTCATTCTTGATAATGATAATTAAACGCGTTTAACTTGTAATGATACCATAACCATACATATATTTAGTTCGAATAAATATTTTTACTTGATGTGTGTTTAAGTATGTTATAAAATCACTCTCACGTATTCAAATATTTACATATTGTAATATTAGATATTTAAATTAGATTTTAAAATATTTAGTTTACAATTCAACCATAATATATCTTATTTCATTTTATGATAATAGTTTCTAAGAAATATACTATGTGAACGTAAAAAATTGTTTTTAGTTAAATAATAAAAAACATATTTTAATAAAAAATGTTTGACTGGTGGAATAATTGATTTTAGATAAACCTTTATTTATATCTATCGAAATCATTTTAGTATTTGAATATGCATATTAACAGTTGAATGGCGAATTACCATGTTTATTTTATCAAATTAATAAAAGCTATGTTTTCAACTCATTGTTATATTATAATGTACAAATCAGGACAACTCAAGAACTTACCAATTAAATTTTCGTTTATTATATAATATATACCAAAAAAAAGCTGATGTAATGATGACGATAGAGCACAAATCATATGACAAAGTGACATCTACTAAATATCACAATAAAATTGAAACTAATGAAACTCCGCCTAAAATTTCTGTATAGAATATCCAACTACACTAAANTGTATAAAATATCCAACTACACTAAAAAAAATCAGAAGATCACAACCAACAACCAACTCGAGGTCATTCAAACGATATTTTTAGAGAGTGATGTTAAACCATTTGATTTGGTAAGTGGGAGAAGGATAGAAAAAAGAGTGTCGTTACTGGTTTTTCTTTACTGTGCTAATAATATATTTCTAGTTTGATAAGAACTTACAGATTAATAATATTGGTTGTATATTTTTAGGTTTTTATCAAGCTAATGCTTTGGTTCATAAAAGGTACGAATTTTTTATATACTACTCTAAAAAAGTTTCTCAAACATATTTTTTGCTGCACTGTTTTGGCGTATATATCTAGATTTAAGGAAAGTGCTGAAGCATATTTTTTATTATTTTGTTTGTGTATGTCGCAGCCCTTGTTTGGCTGTTTAGAATAATATCCTATTCAAAAGAGACATTCAAACTCGGAAAAATTTCGATAGAACTGAAAATTTATTCACACTTTTGAATTACTATTTATAATAAAATACCAAAACATCATATGGATCGGAAAATAAATTAAAAACTTCTTTTAAATAGTAAGTTTGTTCGTAAAAATATTTTTATAATTATTATAAAATATACGACAGTAAAAAAGGTCATTACACATTTTGTATTGTATAAATGATTGTTCTTGAGTTATTGCAGTTAAAAGAATTGTAAATATTAATATGCACTCATACGCGGCATATATCAATCGGCATTTAAATTGAACATTTAATTAGTTTTTTTGATTAATTATGAATTAAGCAAATTACAAATTTTTAAAAATAATTATAAAAAATAAAATTATGAATTTGTAAATGTGTTTAGATGAAATTCAGTTTTTTCATGCTAAAATTTTGTAAATATTTCAGTGAAAATGCAGTGTCCTTGCAAAACGAATAAAATGAGTTTTTTTATTGAAATTTTTAACATGTAAATAGTTATTTTTTTGTCAATTTATTAGATATCATATTACTCTAAAAATATTTATCTCATCTTGACAGATATTGTGTACGCCAGTTATGGCAAACCTTTTTAAGAGGTGGGTCAAATTTTGTTCATTATTTTTTTTTAATCTAGTCCGTGAGTCACTAAACCAGTAGCGTCACTTGGAAAGGTAAAAAGAGTCTTATCTCTCTTTGATGATGTAAACAATAAATTTATAAAAATCAACGCGTGGATCATTTAAAAAGCCTTTGTGAACCAGTGTTTGACCCGCGAGTCATTGTTCCACCACCACTGGTATAGGTAATACTTTCTGAAAGCGCTAATATATTGTTGCATTTTGCAACAACATAATCAACTATAAAAATTCAGTTTTCATAAAATTCTGATAATAATAGATTATATTTCTTTATATAATAAATTGAATTACTTTATAAGAATATTTATAAAAATATCTTTTTACCAACTTTGATTTATCATAACTATAATTTAAATTGTTTACTAATATTATACTAATGAAAAACATTTGTAAATATGTTGTAAATAATGTGTTATGAAATTAAAGGAACAATAAAGAAAAACAAAAATTAAAAGTGAAACTTTTTGTCATAAAATTTAATTAATATCGATAAGAAACTGAAATTCATAGAAATATTTAATTATAAGTGGTAAAACGTACAAAGAAAACAAATATCTTAATTACAGTTTTACATCTTAAAAGGACAACAGAAAAATATTCAACTGATATAAATCTGATCATTAAAAAGAAATTAATTAATTCGTACAAGAGTAATTACAAGCAATTAATAGATATTCTTATTTTTATGACAGATCTTAACATGGCATCAGTAAATAATTAAATTAAAGAATCTCTTAATTGGATATGGTCTTTTATTTTCAAATGAACATTTAATCTCTTTGACATTTTATTAATTTAGAAAATTGATTTATGATTAGTTTTTAGAATTTATATTCCATGCCAATGAAGTCAGGTATAAAAGTTTAAAATCAAAATCAAGTTTTATTATTTAAAAATAAAAAAAAAATAAAACTTTTCTCACAAATATAGTGTAAATTTAATAATAAAACATTAATTTAAAAATTGTTGAAAATTATCAAAGAGAAAATTTCAGATCAAATATGTTTTTAACATATGAACTAATGAATATTTAATTTCAAACTTGTATATATGAATAACAAATTATTATATATTTGATTAAAAAAAATGTTGATTTGAATTAGATAAATATCAATTTTTTTTATATATTCTGTTAATTTTTTGTCACCGTAAAAGTTTGAGGTTTGAGTTTTATTATTTTTATTAAAAAAATAAAATTAAAATACAAACACTTGATTTTGTTTCACAAATTTATTTTACTAAAAATATAATCGATTTCGGTTTATTAGGCCATCATCAAATACAAACAACATTTTTATTTCTATTGTAATTGCATTGATTTATGAAATAATAAAATATATTTTTTTAATTATTATAAAATTTTACTTTCTTATCATTAAGAAAATTATAAATCTTAATTTTTGTCAATGGGAGCTCATTTTATTTCATTTCTTAACAATATATTGTTATCTAAAAGAAAGGTATTGAAATAATAGAATATGACATATACAAGATTCTATTTTAAATAATTTGAAAAAAAATAAATTTAGTTTTTTTTTAAATTAATTATTATAATAACTTTGATATATTTATATATTTTAATGATTTTCCGAAAGTAACAAATTACAATTTATTGATTATTTCAGTAAAACTAAGATTAGGAGTTTTCAAAGTCAAACACATTAAAATAAAAAAAAATTAAAAATTAAAAGAGGCTTATAATGCTATATAAAATTAAAATAAAAAAAATTGATGCTTTTCTACTTTATAAAATGTAATAAATAATTTCCAAAATTAATAATTTAAAAATATATCAATAACAATGTTAATGATTTTTCATATTTAAAATATTTATTTGCTAATATTTGATAATGATAAAATTAAAATATAGTTTTTTTAATAATTATTATTATTTTA
>CM008234.1:4110705-4122579 GCA_002278615.1 Pogonus chalceus
CGGATGATAATTTAAAATATTAAAATAAAATTAGGTTGCAATACCACAAAACCGCAAACTTCATTTTAAATATGTACCGAAAGCACATTTGCGATTTTATAAGCTTTCATACCTGTATGTTATTAAAATATAGTGGTTTTATTTTTATCGTACACCAGAATTTCTGTGAAAACAGATTTATATATACTTTTATTCTTGTATTAGGAGTATTAATGTGATTTCATTTAAAAGAAACTGTTTGTAGAATACAATAAATTTAATTATAAGAAAAAACGAAATGCTTACATTTATTTAATATTTATATTAATGACGTTTAAGTTGTAATAACTTGTTATTAATTCAATTATTTAATAAAGCTAGAATTAAATCAATTATATGAAAAAAATATTGGATTATTGTGTATTAGTAATTATTATACTAATTAATAAAATGGGTAATATAATTAATCCGGGAAAATGTTTTTAGAAAAGCAAAGGTAACTAATAATAAAAAGATGTTTTTAATTTTACGGGTTAATTATATACTTTTTAGTTTTAAAGTAATTAAATTACAATTCTCAGAGATAATTTAATTATAAAAAAGTAATAAATAGATTTATAAGAAATAACTTATATTTTATTTTGTAAATTATAAAATATATAGAATATTAGAAGTGTTTTATTGAATCATTTTGTAAAAATTTTGTTGTTTTATAGTTATATTCTTAAAACTTAATTAAAGTATACGGATATAATTTTATTATCTATAATGCTAGATATATGTCTTATTCAAGATAAATAAAAACTAGTCTATCTTGTGTCTTATTATTAAGATAATATTGGTATATTAATCATGATAGATTATTTATTTAAATATATAGATAAACTTATAGTGGCTAAAATCATATTTAAATTAAATATCTTGAAGTTTTACTTCAAATCTATAATTTTTAAATCGATAATATACAACTTAAAAATTATAATTATCTATATTATATTACAAATTCTTACACCAGCATTATTTGCTGTCAAATCAAATTTTTCTTTTAAAAACAATGTTTCTACTTGTGTGATTTTAATCGTAATAACATTTTTGTTTTTACAGTTTCGTAACTGTAAGAAGTAGTTAAATTTTAATTACAATTAAAAATTGCACATAAAAGCGGAATAAAAGTATAGTTTTTAATTTTCATTGCGGTAGATAAAACCTCCAGGCAGTGCTCTGAAAAATACGGTGTGCGAGTAGTATATTAACATTAATTTTTTGTCAATAAAAAAGTTGATTAACAATTTTTTTTGTAGCCACGTCTTTATAATACACTTTTTTCTGGTTTTATTGCCTTTGTTATTTTGTTTTGATGTGTGTAAGTACAGTTAAAGAGATTTTAAAGAGTTTTTCATGTAGATGGTGATTTTATGTTTTTTAAGTGGTGAATATTCAACTTGAAATCTAATTTTTGGGTGCATTAATTGTGGGTTTATCGTTTGATTAATGTTCTATTGTTTTTGCTTTAATAATAATTGGATTAGTTAAGAATTTCAAATATTTTAATTATGATGCATTCAGTTATTATTTTCTACTTAATGTATTTTTTGTTACATCTCGTTTTCAAATTAGAAGAATACTAAAGAATATATATTTTTTTAATTATTAGAAGTTAAATTAATTGTACAGAAATTTCTATGTTATTAAATATTACAACAATTAGCTCATCATAATAATTATAACGTAAACTTGAATTTTCGTTGAATCGCACCTGCGTTCTTCTAATTATTTAGTTTTTATGAAAAGATTTTTTTATATGTTAGTTGAGACATTGATTCTTATATTTTCTGAATGTATAAAATTTAAAAAAATATATTTTATTATTTAAATAATGGTTTATTTTTTTTTTAAGCTTTTTATTATAGAATTTTGAATATACAAAATTGTATGTGTTTATGCCCTTTATTTTTTATATGTTGGCATTTTTTATGCAATTTAATTTTAGAATTAATAAAATATATAAGTTAAAATAAGTGATTGTAATTGATACAGGAAACATATACATTATTTTAAATATAAATTTAAACTGAGCGAAGGATTCGTTTTTAATTAAAATTAATAATTATGATTGTTTTATAATTAAGTAGCTTTATTGTCCCTTAGTCCTGAAAAATTAAAAATATCACTCGAGATTTTACCTGTCTATAAAATATAGTCCATTAATTAATAATAATGCTAAAATTTAAACGTTTAATAATAAAAATTAAAAATAACACAGATATCCAATGTCATCTATGCCTGAAAAGTAAACTTTTTCTCTATATAATATTAGTATAGATTAAACATAAAATAATTTTTAAGATGCTCAACAAAAATATTATTTTTAAAATGTTTCCAACTGTTATTGTTATATAAGCTTTGTGTCTAATAAAAATTGACATTTTTCAAATAATACAAATATCAATTCAAATCAAAGTACAAAGTTAAAATTATTATTAATTCTAATAAAATATCATTTAAATTATAAGTTTAAAAAATTATTTATTTNACAAACGATAATTCCAGAATTCCACATAAAGCACTCAGTGATTTTAACGCATGGCTAGAATACCAACGTTGACTTACAACTTGACAATTGTCACGTGATAATTAATTAATTAAATAATTTTCTGGATTGTTGTCACTGGAATCAACACAATGTTGTGGAATCAGCGAATAATGTTAATTATTTTGTTTTTCGTAGTACTTCTGATAAAATAAAAACATAGCTTTGAAGAGGGAAGGTGACATATTAAAAAATTATATCACTGATATTTTAAAATTTGTTTAATTTATTAATAGTTTTCATTTGATTTAACATTTATTATTTTAGAACTATCTGTAAATTTCATAAAATTATCTATAAATATATAAAAATATTTTCAATGTCTAATGTAAAATATATTTATTGTTAGAGGAAATTGGTATTAGAAAGGAAAACCTATATGTATTTATATTAAATAATAACAAACCATAACTAAAATTACAATTACATGCCTAGCGAAAAAACCAAATAAAAAAGTGGGATACATTATAGAAATACTAATAATTATGAGAGTAATAGAAGCGTAATGAAATTGGTTCGTTTCTTTTAACGATATTTTTATATTTCTATATGTTTCTAATAGAAGCTTTAATCTTATTTTGTTTATATTTATTTGTATAATATTGATAGATTTACTTTAAAAATGTTTGTAATAAGAAAATAATTCAGTTTTATAGATTGTAAATTTAAATTTTGTAACCAAATCTTATTTTTATATGTTTTTTAATTGAATTTATTTTTTCTACATATGTATGTAAAAATCTTAAAGTATACGAAATTTAAAGTAAGTTTATGTATTTTAAACGATGGATATTTATTAAAAAAATAGAGAATATTTATATAACTAGTTTATTAAATATAACGAATACTCAAAATGATTACATAATAAAATAATAATTATATTTGAAATTTGTAATTACATACAAGCTTATTAAATATTTCAATCACATTTGTTTTAAGCTTCCAATTTTACTGCTTAAATCTCTCCTATAGTACTGCGTAATAGCGTATGGTCGGGTTTTAAAAACTTCTTTGTCTATGTCTGGTTTTATAATTTCTTCAGTAATATTTTCAATTGTCTTTTGCTTCTAAAACTATGTACGCTGAAACTGTTGACTTCATGATGAAAAGATGTTACATAACTACATAATAGATTGCGAGGTCACTGGATTACGGATTGACGTTTGCCTCTTCCTATCAGTCTACTTCAGTTTTCTTATCCATCTTCTTTTTTAACGATTTTTACACAATTTGTCCGGACGACCCAGGTTTTCGCAATTCTTACAACAAATTTTCCTTTGCTCTGCAAACGTTAAACTTGCAAGTCTTCGTTTGGTATCTTCTAGACCAACATCGATGTCATTTTTTCAGCATTAATCTTTAACAGTCGATGTTGGTTGCGCAATGCTTGCTGCGCTGCTTTATTTTCCAGAACGTATGCAAAAATATCCATTAATGTTATTGGACAGGCCAATCTTAACACTTGTTCTATTTCACTGTCTTGGATTCAGTAAATGAATGCTTCAGTAGCTAGACTTTTAA
Source organism: Pogonus chalceus (assembly GCA_002278615.1). Taxonomy (NCBI): domain Eukaryota; kingdom Metazoa; phylum Arthropoda; class Insecta; order Coleoptera; family Carabidae; genus Pogonus; species Pogonus chalceus. Next base: position 4,114,796 of record CM008234.1, read on the forward strand.
ATGCATTGTCAGAAGCTGTAGAATATGCGACACGAGTTAAACAAGCTATATGAATTACAAATTCTTCTAAAGTGTCTTGTGGTCTTGGAATCTGTTCCTTAATTGCGTCTGATACACCCGCTGTAGATGTTCATTGCCATATCGCATCCTCAGTTGTTTTACAAGTTGGTCGTAGTCATCCTTTTCTTCTATTCTCAGTATTTGCAAGATGTTGATGGTTTCCCCTCGCAACGAGGCAATTGACGCTTTTGATTTTCCCTTTAAAGACCAACTATTAGCTTTGGCAGCGTCTTCAAACTGTATAAGATAACTTGACCATGAATACGTCAAATTGCGGAGCTTCGATGTGGAATTTGGAAAATCTTTCTTCATTTAAGATTCTTTATGTTTAATCATTTCTGGTTTCAGTTTCACTAGAAACTGTAGATGAAGTGATTTGTGAAAAATTTATTTTTAGTTGTTTATAATTTTCTTTTAATTTCTTCAGCTCCTCTTCAACTCTTTTGAATTTATCTTTTAATTTCTTAGTTAATTTTTCTTCTAACGCTTTGAAAGTTTCCATCAGTTTCTCTTCTAATATTTTGAAGCATTTTACTACTTTTTCATTTCAGTTTGTCTTCCCATATTCTAGAATTCTCAACTAATTTTACTCCTATTTCTTGTCTCAGAATTCTGAAATTTTCTGTTATTTCCTCTTTCATTATTTTAGACGCATCTTTGAATTTTTCAATTGAAATTTTTTTTGTATAAATTGCTGTATTTCATGCTGAATATTAAATTCATATAAATTTGGATCAATATTTTCTCTTAGCAGTGCTTCTCGAAGCCGTTCTTTTAAAATAGATTTCGTTCCAAAAGTTTTCTCATCACGTTCTTCTATTCATCCATCTTCATTTCCATCAACTTCTTTAAAACCATAATACACTTTTATTTATTTATGATATTTGTTAAAATTAAATTTATTTTTAATTTTTCACCTCACAGCTGACACTAATTGTAAGAATAATTTAATTTATCGAAAGATAACGAATAAATAATATTTATGAAACGAATTAATAAATATAAAAGATATATATATATATANATAAACAGCCACAAAATATCTCAATCACACACGCGATATTTATTTCAAATATATTTATGTTCGCCGAATTCACCCCGTACAGTATTTTTAATCAACTGCCATACAGAGTTCGCAAAATTGTTTATATAGGCCATCAATTTACTACTGAAATATTCCAGGTTGCTTATTCTAGAATTTTATCCATTCAATAAATGTTTATGTCTGTCGCTTGCTGCTGATGACGCTTACATCGGCTAATGACTCCTCACACCCGCTCTCACTGCAGTAATTAAAGTTGCAATAATATATAAATCTTTAATAAAACAAGAGAAAATTATTAGTTATTAAATAAATGTAAATTAAATTTGCGTATTTTCATATTATTGCAAAGAAATTTTGCATATATAAATTAAAAAATTGGAATATATTTCATATTATAGTTTATCTAAAATTTATTACTGCTTAAATACAACTTTATGGACTTACTAAGGGTTACATAGATATCTTTTATAAATAATATCTTAAATTCAAAAGTTTACTTTTTCAATTTATATTTATTTGAATAAAAAAATATAATTATTCTTCATTTGTATTATAAAAAGAAATAATATTCAAAATAAATATTTATATGTATTTGCTTTTTACTTATTAGTAGCTTTTTATTACGATTTAATGAAATATTTTGCCAATATATAAATAACAAATCAATGAAAATATTTTACAGAAAATAAAGAAAAGCATAATTTGAAATTATTGTACAGAAAACCTACATTATAATTTGTTTTTAATATTTATTTTGCGTTAATAATGAAAACATTTTACATTAATATTCGAATAATCGTGTTATTTTATTAGAATTAAAGGCTATCAAAATTTATTTATAATGAATAAATAAATAAATTTTGTGAAAACATATTGTGTTTTACTAATAAAACATTTTTCAATTTTAAAGTCCATTAAATAAGTATATCCTATAAATTTTTAATAAATATGTTGTAATTGTTTAAAAACTAAAACAAAACAATTTTCAGAATAATAACGTTAATAAGTAACAATTTTTAAATTAAGTTGTTTTAATAAAAGCATAAAATAAAATTTCATTATAAATACTTAATGGAAAACTAAATTAATTACGATAATTATAAGAAAATTTGAAATAACTTGAAACTAAAGATAAGAAAAACGTAAAATTATTACAATGCATAATATTATAGCCTTTAACTATTATAATAGATCTAACGTAAGTTGATAAATGTAACAAACAATTTTAGAGTATATTATCGCAAAGTATATCAAAAGTATTATAATTACAGCTTATTGTATAATAATAAGTAGTTAATAACATAAATTTTGCAACAACTGTACTGTCGTAACCCTGTTATTCCAGTGCATATATGCACTTTTTCCAGAATTACGTCGTGGGTTGCTATGGCTGCACACACAATGCTTGTAACACTAACAACTATTCCACTTTGTTTGCGATTGCTTAAAGGTTTTGCTCTCAAATATACACTTATCCAATATATCTGATTTCGAACAAAATTTTCAATTTCTTACAGAGTTTTGCATTTAAAGTTATTGCAAAACTTCTATTCAGGACACAAAACCGTGTAGGAGTGTAAATAAACCAAATTTTTAAATATTTTCTACTTTATCATAAAAGATTGAAAGATTATTTAATACTATTTATTTTATTATATACATATTAAGAGTGCTATGTATAGTAATTAATTTAAGTAATTATAATAATTGATATTCTTCAATTTGAAGATTTGTAGTAAAAGTTAAAAGTATGATTTTTTGTCCGATATTTAAAAGTGTTTAATTTTTTATTTATACAATCTTTTAAATATTCCAAATTCTGGAATAATATCAATATTTGGTGACTTCTAACAATAGAAAATAGAGGCAAATTTAAAGATATGAAACTCACTGACACGTGTAAAATGCTCAACTTGATTTGAATAACTTCGGAACGCCGAAATGATAGTATTTTCTTGAATAACCAGAAAAGTATTACCATTAACTCATTTCAAGGTTATTGAAGTTCACATTTAAGAACGAGACTTTTCGAGTAAAATTTTTTGAGTGGAAGTAAGACGAAATATCAATATAACATAAAAATAACTTAAATTTATTTATTTAAGATAATTAGAGCCCTTAATTTATATCTTTATTCAATAAGGATATATTAAATTATTGAAAATCTGAAATTAATTTATTATAACGAATGCCAGTATATCATGCACTGATTTGATTAAATATAAAATTCTTAAAAGCAAATTAAGTCTAATAAAACAAAAAAGAATCTTAAAATTTATAAACCTAAGTGTTTAAGTTTTTATTATTTATTTCTAAAAAGATAAAATATAAACAATCATTAAATTTAACGACTTCTAGAACATTTAAAAAAATATATGAATGTATAAACCGATGACACTCATTTAAATAAAACATTTTAGTAAATATATTTTAAAATATTTTTATTATTTCCAATTTTTTAAAGGAAACCCTATAAACATGATACTTTTGATTACTTTAAGTAAATTTAAAATATCAAATATATTTATAATATAAATACAAGTAAAAACTATATTTATTTAAAATATAGGAAGGGAAGAAGAAATAAATAGCTCAGGTCATTCATGATGACGTGTTCATCTGTTGAATACATTTTAATTTATTAAAATACCGTTGTTATAATTTTCTACTCTATACTTATAAAAGCGTAGATAATGATGATATTTACATATGTGTATTTTCGTGTTTACCAAAATATCTAACAGTACGACTAACTACAAAATAAAAAGGTGAGGTTAGTATTTAATATTTACATTCTTATGTAATTTAAAGGAACTAAATAAAACATGTTTTTCAATGGTATTCCTAATTAGTAAATAATTGTCACTCGGTACAAATTATATTAATTTTTCTCATTCATTTGTTGTTATCACAATTACTGTTTTAGGAATTATTAATTTTTTAAAATTATTATTATTATTATTTGTCCTGTTTACTCTTTAAGTAACATACGAAACCCAAAAGTGAATCTACAGTACGGTACCTAACAAAGTTGCTAGCCTTGTTCTAGAGTGTTTTGTATTGTATAAGTCGTCGCCACGAAACAGTGTCATTGTGTAATCATTGTACGTTTGCTTGATACTAATCCGCGATCTGGATCGTTTTATGTGTTTAAAAAAAGTCGTTGTAACTATTTACGCGAACGCTTTGTAAAGAAGTTACCAATGTAAACAAAATCTGCGTATATTGCATAAATAAATTTTCGAATAAAGTTGCGACGTACCTTTTTTTGAGAAGTATATCAATGAAGTGATAAGAAGATGTCCTAGTAACATATCTGCTTATTATTATGTAATTACATTGATTTGTGACGACGACTATTCCTACTTAATTCTGTGGCTTTTTTTGCAGTAATATGTTCAAAATAAAATTTACCTCTAATTAAATCTGGTCCTTTGAAATAAAAAAAATATTCAGTAAACAATTTGAATAATTTTTCATTTTACTTTAATATTATTTGTGAATTATTTTAATGTGATTTATATGGCTGATTTAATTTTATATCTATTAGAATTATCCAAAATATAACTAATGTGTTATAAATAAAATCAGTTTTAACAGAATATCTCCCAAAAGATTTTCATTTGGTCTCTTTTCAACGAGTAACTTCTATTAATTAATCTCAAATTGGTCTGTAGAAAGATTAGTTCTTTTTATAGATATATTTTATTAGTATGTACTAGTAGTTTTTTTTATGGAAAATTGTTGACAATGGTGTCTTGATAAACCAATTTGGTCTAGCAACTGATGACAAGAGCAGAGTGAGTTCTCGAAACGTTTTGCGCTTCATTATAAGAATTCTCTAATATTTTAATAAATAATTTAATTCTTATTGAAAAAAATACGAATAAAGTCCAATCAAAAACTTTCAATAGTAGTTTTTGATATAAAACAAACTTGAAGATTATCCTTTAGGATATTTGTTATTCTTGCAAATGAAAAATATATTTATTCAGAGTTGACATACAATCAATAGCTTTTGAATTTAAAATATTATTTACTCTTTATAAATAGAATGTAAGCTGTACATAAATATAATTATTATTATATTACTTTATTTGCAGAGTTCTTTAAAATGAATAATGAAATTGAAATATTTATTACGCTTGGTTTGATCGTCGAATATTCTACGGTACTAATGCTTATAGTTAAAAAATTGGAAAAAGAAAGAAAATTTATTTTTATTATTAAAATAAATTTAACTTATTACAAAAAATTACTAATATTTTCGTATAAACTATATTTATTTGAGATTTAACAAAACTATACCTTGTTTAAAGTTATATATCCAGTTGTAAAATAAATATGTAAAATTATTTGTTTTATTAGAATAATTTAGTGAAGTTGTAAATTCAAAGTTATTTTATTTTTTGTGATTTTAATAATTAAAATATAACGTCTACACCTAAAAACAAATTCTAATTAGTTATAAAATGTAATTGTCTATTGTCGAATAAAATAAATTGAATTAAATGACGATGTGAAATTAAACAAAATATATCTTCAAAAGTAATTGTGAAAATGAAATTTTACTTTGTAAAATGAAAACAATGAAAGTATTATTTGAAAATATTTATGTATGCTGGTATAGGATGTTATAGTAAATACGAAAGATAAAATAGTGGTACGGAATAGATATTGCGTGTTTGTAAAAGAAGTAGCGTCTGTACGTACATATGGTGTATAGAAAGAGGCCCATGTCCAAGTAGTAGGTAAGTAATAATTTGATGTCAAAGACAAGAATACAGCTTACGGCATCATCATCATCATCAAACATCAGCACATGTGCGTATAATTATTGAGTCTAAGTTGAGCTAAGCAGGCATCTGCTGAAAAAGTGCCTATTATTAAATTCCTAGCGTTCGGTTGCTTAGATTAACATAATACATGCGAGACTAACTGCTACTTGATTATCGAATCGTCGGTTTCTTCTCGCTTGTGCCCAGATGAATTTTAGGTGCACTGCCTCCGAAATACCCGTTTCATCATCTTCGGGCTATTCGGCATTCATATACCGTATACCTAAGTATCTATCTATATGTGTACCTGTAGTTATATTATTATAACGTTTTAATGGATTCTTTTATAATTTGTTTATAAATATCTTTCTATTGCTTGCTACTTCATTTTATTAACCATCATTTTTATTTCAAATGAACAACTTTAGACAGCTACATCTATTAATGTTAATACTGTTTAAACTTGTTTTGCTTTAGGTTAAAACATCAATTTCAGTTATTTTATAAAATGCTGCTACTATTTTAAATTTGAATGATTTTATTTATTTACTTTAGAATTATCTGGCGAACTGTTTTCTTCTTGTTTGTCAATAAAGAAACTATTTTTCACATATAATGATCTTTAATGTTACTAGTTTAGTTGTCATTCAGTAATGAAATAAATCATTCGATTTGTTATATTTATTTTAAGAGTCTTATGAATGGATAGATGCAATTAAAAAAACTCAATAGTTCTAAGAATTAGCTAACATATATTTGTATAAATAAGTAGAAACTTTTTGAAGTTTATATTTATAAATGTATATTAAATAAGTAAATATGTTTAAAACAAATCGAGCAAATTATTACATTATTTTAAATATTTTAAGAATTGCTCATACTTTTATCTTTTACTTGTATTGTATTTGTTTCAAGTTTTGGTGGATAACAAACTATAGAAACTATATAAATACAGCTATGCAAAATACAAATTGCTTAAGAAAATAAGTAATTTTTCTTGAAATTTTCATTTAAATGTAGCATATTTGTTTAAAAAGACCCTATTTACACATAACACATGAAAAAATTTAATTCTTGGAAACGGACCTTGTCTGGAAGCGAACATTACTTTGAGTCCGAATTTCGACCTCACAATATTGAGCATACACTTAAAATAAAGCGAAATTCAAATAAAACTATTTTATTTTAATACTTTATTACACCCTCTTTAGCATCTATTACAGCTTTTAAACGCTTTAGCATAAAATGCACTAATTTTTTGGTTTCCATTTTTTTCATCTGCAGTGCAGTTCATCATAGAACGTTTTGTTAATGAAAACCGTAAAAATAATAAAGGTAGAGAAGCCACTGGATATTGCGACAGGTTAAAAAAAATCCAAAATTAAATGCTTCAAAATTAAATTCTCCAAAATTGAATGCTCCAAAATTAGAACAAGAAGCAGAAAGAACTTTGAAGAAGAAAAATAACCCTAAGACAATAAAAAGGATTCTAAAGGAAGCAAATTTAAACGGAAGAGTGGCACGAAAAAAGCCCTTCAAAAATAATAATAATAAAAAAATAAACAGAAAACGTAGAGTTGATTTTGTTCGCGAACACTTAAATACCGTCATTTTTGCAGACGAGAGCAATTTTTTGTTTGTTCAGATGGACAGAAATATGTTTGGAGAAAACCAAATACAGAACTTAAATCAGAACATCTGCAAGGCACTGTTAAACATGAAGAAGGACATTTAATGATATGAAGTTTTATGTCATCTGTCGGAGTCAGGAATTTAGAATTTGTGGAAGGACCTGAGTCGAAATTTAACGCCTAAATAGAGCCTCCTAGGGTAGGATTTCTGTCGGACCTCTGGGCTCAAAGTCGGTTCTATTCCCATGTTAAATTAGGTCCGACTTTAAG
>CM008234.1:4135048-4166714 GCA_002278615.1 Pogonus chalceus
AAAAAAAAAAAAAAGGAAACGGATAATTCTATAATATAACATTACAGAATTTATTTTAATTTAAATAAATATCTATTCCAAAATCCATAATTTTTTTATTTGTTCTATTTTATTTACAACTTAATAATTTGATTTGTTAAATAAAAATTATATTAAAATTGAAAAATACGTACATATTATATATTACCATAGATTTATTTGAAAATAATTAAATTTATAAAACAAAATTGGATGTTTCAAATTAAGTGTTTGGTTATGCAATGAATTAGTTTATTGGAAAATATTAAAAATTTAAAAATATTTTTAATACTATATACTAAACAAAAACAATAAGTTACTAATTGTAAAAGAAGCTGGTAATGAAAAGTCCAGTTAAAAGATTATTAAAAATTTACACTTTGAGTCTAAATTATTTGTTTATAATGTTTCAATTAGAGGTGGTAAATAATTATCGCATTATTACTGCATTCCAATCCTGCAGTATCTGAGCAAAATATAAAGAAATTTTAATGAAAATTTTTTAAATACGTGTTTATTGTAAATAGAAAAAAATATTTTTTTAAATTATGTTGAAAGTGTATAGTTACAAAGTGTTCAGTGCATTATAGTTTTAATAATTTATTACATTGAATATGTGTATGCTCTTTCTTTTGGTACACGGTGTAGAAATGAACACTTACAATTAGTTGTGTGTTTGAATCACTTGCTTATAGCTCGCGCATTGGGTTTCGTTTTGTGGTCGTGCTTGATGTAGATTGTGGTTTAGGCGGGATTATACATTGCGCACCTTTCTCGCCAGGATGTGTTTTTGTAAACCATACATTTATTCAAACTATTGTGTCTAACTATTACTTTGTCTTATTTGTATTATAAAAGAAATTATTATTTAAAAAAAAAAATGTTTTATTAATATTTATTGGTTATATTCATTTAAAAACTTTATAACCAAACTACATAAGATGAAGAAATGTTTAAATATTTATAAATTAAATTAAAAAAATATATAGACTTGAATAAAATAAATAAAAAATTAATTAAGAATGAAAATAATAACTTATTCTTAATAACAAAAAATAATTTATAAAATAACTCTTAAATTGCTAATGAATATAACTTTATTGTTAACAATTTTCAAGTTTCAACATTTTTTTTGTTTACAGCCTAAAAGTATTGCCCAAAAATTTACTTATTAATTGTTAGTATTTTAAAAGAATATAATATTACTTATTTGTTATAATTTATAATAGTGATGGGAAATAAAAATTAAAATTAAAACTTAATGATGAAAATATAGTCTTTTCAAATCTGAATAGAAGTATATATTTGTCAGTTACACCTGATCAGGTGCGCGCCTTCCACCTAGATCACGTGATCACTACAGGTTGCAGCGGGTGTCCATCGAACACAGACGAATAGTCAGTGCTTGAAGCTTGAACGATTCACGTTTCTTTATATTTTAATCAAAACAAACAGTTTTATTCATTAATATAGACATTAATTTACATTTGCTTTAATACTTTTGAATGAAAATACATCTAAATAATTATATTGTAGCAGATAAATAGAATATTACAGTGATAAAAACATATTTATAAGTAGTACAGTGGTATTGTTGTTGGAATTTGTGCGGATCTCTTAGTGGATAATACATTTTTCTAGTGGTTGTTAGTGGTTATTGGCTGTTGTGTTGTTATGTGTTGTTGTGGACGATGGCCCGTCGCGGTGCCCAGCGCAAGTGCTGCTGAAACAACAAAATGGCTACGTTAGGCCTATCGAAGGTTTTCATCTTGGACAAATACTTCACCGAGTTGCAGAAATTCTGGGAAACGGAGAAAAAACTGCAAGGTGTGACATAGATTTTAACACATTTACCTATATTTACAATCGTATTCAATAGTTCATTGAATTCATCTTCATATTTAATTATTACATTAATTTTCAGTTTTTAATTATAATAATATATATTTTAATACATGAACTATTGAATAATGAATATTTTGAGTAATGCTTATGTATTTATTACAATAAACTGCATGAAAAACTGATTTTTTGATCATATGATATTTGTTTACACTTACATACATATTTCCTGTATAGATTACTCATTGATCAATTTATTACTTATTGAATATATTTTCAATGTCAAATAGTTTTATAGTTTCGATTGATTATTTTATGCATTTTAATTCTCTATATGCGACTTAAAATTATTATATAAAGAAGACAAAGTTAGATTTTTCCAAAAATTTTAATTTAATAATAATTTGATAATTTTTTAAGATTAAATAATGGCAGAATAGCCTTTATTTTAATCTTTTATTTATTTTGATAAAATAATATATAATTAAACATAAATTTGAAAAATTCAAATAATTATATTTAATGACCATTTATAGATCTAACATTAATTAAATAAATTATAAAATTTATCCATTAGTTAAACTTAATATGGTTTCAAAAATAAACTTCGTGGCATAATTCGTTCATAAAAGTATATTTATTATTTATTTATATGTGATCAACCTTAGATATAACAAAAAAAAAGTTTGATTACGACGCAGTAGAACTATAATTTCAGTTAATTAACAATTATAAAAGTGAATAATCATTGTGTTGAAAAATGTAAATTTTATCCCACAAGGAAATTATGATTCCATTTTTTAAATATCCTTCATCAAATAAAAAAGAATCTTTTATATTCAGAAAGCGTTTTTAGAAATAAGAACATAAGGTTGAATATTGTTTGCATTGAAAAAAACATCATATCATTGTATAAAATTGAAAGCATTTTGCTGCCAAGTATCCAAATCTGTCCATTTCATTTCCAAATCGTAATTACTTTATCGCGTATACAATAGCACGTTAAAATGAATAGTACAGAATCGGACTGGCCCACAAACATACGTATGTATAACAATTGAATTTAAATACAAAAGACGATGTACTTTATACCTACCACGCATGTATTTGCATAATGGTTGAAACGTGAATGAAGCATTATTTACTTCATTTACATACGCAGATGGTATAGAGAATTTGTGACATGTACTCTGCTATTATTACTTAATATAAGCTTAAGATTAACATCAAAGGATCTCGTTATTACTACCTTTATTGTACTTTTAATAACATATTACTGCAAAATTTATGTTACTATATATTTTACTAAAATAGAATATCAGCAAGTTTTATAACTTAAAAATAATTATAACTTATTTCTCAATATGTTTTAATATTTGAATTATATGTGTGTTTATAGATTTATGTATCTGCATTGGTTTTAATAAGATCCGGTTAAATCTTGCTAACAGATTTTTTTTTTTTTTGTAAACGTTAGAATTATTACTTTTGTAGTAATATAAATATATACAACTTTGCTATACTAGATATATAAATCTAAGCCTGTCATAGATACTTTTAAATTTACAAGCTTATATATTTTAACTTTTCAGATTGTAAGAAAATTTATTAATTTTATCAAAGTATTACTGTAGTAACATTATAACTTCCTGTACTACATATAACTGCGAAAAATATTTATTGAAATTTTTATAAATTATGTTACATATGTATATATTTTGATGCTTAATATAAAATGGAGGGTTTATTGAAATTATACATAACAAAAAATTACATTAAACAAGAAAAGTTTTATATTTTGCTCTAATAAAAATAAAGTACAAAATTAAATGAATTAAACTATATTAAATAGTAACAAATTTAGAAGCTTAGAAGTGAAACTTGCAAAAATACTTATAAAATAAGAATATCAGATATTTTTTTGGGTTAGTTTTCTTAGTATTTGTAGTGTTAACTTGAAAATTTTCATTTTAAATATTAAGTTTTATAAAATTTATTTACATAATTATTTTTAGGAGAAAATAAAATTGATTATAAAGATTTAAAAATCTAAAATAATATTAATTATTTGCGGATTAATTTTGTTTATATTATTAAGGCCGGTCATATGCTTTTTTCTAATCTGATTTTAAATCATTTTAAACTCTGTTTTAAGACTACTATGAATATTATTAATTGTAATATTTGTTCATATCATATCTATAATAGAAAATTATTTATTTCTATACAAATATAACAGAAATAAAAACGTGCTAATCGTTTTTATATTTTAAAATGTTGAATATATGAAAAGAAATGAAATTAGTTATAATTTTAAAATTCCGGAAATACGTCATATGTCTACGACCTGTAATAATGCATTTTATACATATGCAATTTATATCAACTACATGATACAGCTGTATTGTATAATTTTAGTACGTGTTTTTACATATATATGTGTAGGTATTGAGTATTTTAAATGATTGAAGGTACAATAAAATTATTAAAAGATTTTTGGATTTATTAAATTTATTATGTTGGTACAATTATTCCAGGTATACTTTATAATATAAAGAATGATTTTAAATGAGTAAAAAATTTATTAATACCTATATTTAATTATATGAATGTAAATAAACACGTTTTTGTACGTTATTTAGAATTAAATATATAAGTATTTTCTAAAGATATTTAAGTAACATTTGAATTCATGAAAAGCTCCTTGGTTTGTTAGTTGTATGTATGAAATTTTAATAATTACCTAAATATTTCTAAAATGAATATTTTAACAGGTTTTTGCAATTATTCATTTTATTATACCAATAAATTTGATGTTGTGCAAGATGTTCCAGTATAAGTAAATCGACAGAAATATTCTAAAAATTTAATTAAGACAAGTTAATTAATTTACATTAAATTATGTCTTCGATTTTAAAAACTCGTATTATTTTTGACTGCAACTTAGGTACGAAACTTTTAAATTATTTTGAATGACCTCTAAACAGCTGGTAGTATCACTGGGTTCAATATTTGAAGATGAACATCACTAATTTTCAATTAAAATTTACAGTTATCAAATAAATGTAACTTGTTCCAAGTTTCGAAATCAACTGATTCATGGTCTTTCAAATCAAAATTTTAGATAGTTATATTAAAAATAAACTTTTACTAAGTAAAAGAAGTATAGAATAGTATATTCTGCAATAAGTTTGGAATGAGGCATAATACAGCAGAATAGACATATCAAACATGTTGCAGACTATAAATTTTCTAATACTTTAAACATAGTTGGATTTAGAAAACACACAAACAAAAAAGAAAACTTTTAATAAAATTTGAATTTGAATAATAATTTTAAAAAACTACTAGATTTCGTCACTTTGGGGTTATGTGGTATAAGGTAATTTTCATATTACTTTATTAAACATTTGTGCAGAATTATACCTCACTAACCATATAAGAATGAAAGCTATATAAAAAACAGTTTGAATTCTGTAAGAGTATTAGAGAAAAAATATTTTCGTAGCTGTGGGTGTTAATCATTTAAATTATGAATAGAATTAATCCATAAAATATTTGTTATCAATATAAATTTTGGAAACCATAATTTAATTACACAATAATTAAACGGTACTATCTTTTTTCTTTACAGTGGTACTATTAAAATAAAAAATATTCAATTATAAACCAACTACATAACCACAAAATTGAACAAGCTCCTAAATATTAAGATTTTAGGAGTTAAGTTGAAAATTTGTAATACTTTATTTGATTTAAATTTATATATAAGTATATTATATATAATTTGGATAAATTAAAGGTAATGTAAATAATTTTTATTCTAGTTCAGCCGATCTATACCCAACTAGGCAACGGCTCTGTGGAAATCAAACCAAATGACGTTATTGAAAAGTTGAAGACACAGAAATGTATGTTCTTTGCACTAAAATTAAATTATTATTTAAAAAAATATTCATTACTAATATTTCATACTGTTTCTATTCAAAAAAATATTTTGGTCTTAATAAAATATATATTAAAATTGAAAATAAAATATACTTCAATTTTTCAATATTCATTATTGCAAAATATTTACATTAATGGTTGATTATTAAAAAAATATAACCTGATTACTGATTTATTTTTATTTCATGATTTAACTAATTGTAAGTCCGATTATAGTTAAAAGTAGATGTTTGAAATGAAGAAACTGAATCCTATAAATTTTTAGAATTGTATTATTATAAATACAATGTTTATATATAATTGTTTTTCTTAGTAAATATAAGAACTAATTAAATATAATTTTAAACACATTGCAGTGTTGGTTAATTTAAAGATTAAAAAATATTTACGACCTTTAAAAATAATTAAAATATTTAAAAAACAATGTTTCTTATCATTATTTTTTTAATGAATTGATCATTTGAGCATAATAATTTTTATAATTCGTTATATAAGATTGTTTTATGGTCACATAAAATTTATATGCTTATTTATGTAAAAATTAATTATCATACATAACAAATTGATGATTTGTTTGTTTCATAAATTGTTTAACAAATTTTTACAGTTTTAAGAAGTTTACCGAACTTTGAACTTCATCCTCAAAATATACCCACATCAAATATTGTTGTTTATAATCTTATCAATTCAACAACTAGCTTGACAACTTACAATAAATTTTTAAAAAGCAACATGCAATACAACGGTGTTTTTGAATATCTTTTAAAATTATTATTAGGCAATTTTATATTATTATTTGTTTTATCACAATACATATGCGATATTTTACTTTACTTTAGCGGTCGCGTGAGTTTAAGCGACCCTACTTAATAAATTTTTTGACATAAAATCGTTTATTTTCATGTATCTCCATCTTTAACAATCTGTTCATTATGCATATAAGTAACTATATTCCACCCTTCTCAGTGCGCCTTGAGGCGCATAGATAATGTTTTTTTCTGGTGTAAAGTAGGCATCGATAGACTACGTGCGCCTGTCGTCAAAAAATTATTGATCTATTTTTGATTTTATTTTATGAATAAGTAAAATTTGTGTCTTTAAATAATGTGTCAAAAATTATGTGCTTATATACAAGTGTCCCAAAAGGGTCAGGGTATTTCCGAAGTTTGGAAACCTCTCGAACATTTCAATCGCAAAATTTAGTCGTTGAAGATGGTCTGTTGGTTTTAATTCTTGCACAAGCTGAATTTTGTAAGTTTTAAGATGCAAATACTTCCTTATAATTTTTTGTAAAGACGATTTTTGAACGTTTAATTCTTGAACCTTTTGGGACACTCTATATAACTGAGAAACTAAAATGAAGACATAAACGCAAAGGGATGTTGAAATTACTGCAATTTTAATTACTTGAGTTTGTTAAATTAGACTTTATTATTAAGTACAACTTTTATCATCAAATTGTTTTTTGATCCAAAAATAATGTGTATAGGTATAAGAAATAAATAATTCTTTTATTTATTGGTTTTTAAAATCTAAAATTTCCAATAAGTTCTTAAAGGCTACGCGGGACCGTTGTTGTTTCAAACGATTATTCACTACATAAAAGTCAACTCAAGATAGTGACTAGAGGTTTAAGACAAAATTTAACTGTTTATACCAGTATTTATTAATTTGAAACCATACGAGTGAGGCAAAACTTAAATGGTCAGACATGTAGGACAATAAACACATTAAAAAAAAAAACATAAAAGTGCATAAGGCATAATTATTCTGATTACGATAAAAGAAACGTTATAGTTTACCACAGGATTCTTTTTGCCACATGCATTACATAATACAAAAGAGATGGATTTTTTTAAAACTTTGTCTCTATTCTTATAATATATTATTTTATAATTTATTTTATAACATACTTATTTAACTAAAACGTTTTCGATACATTTTGTCGCTATTTAGGATTGACTTTAGTAATAATCATAATTTTATGCTTCATTGGTTTCATTTTAATCTTTATTTAAATAAATTATATATAGTAAATATTATCATGAAGTACTTCAAAACATGAACATGAAATGATATATTTATTGCAACAGATAAGTAGGCGTCTATGATTGATAAATGGGGGTGATAAATAAACAGAGATAATATTTTATATTAAAATGTTAATAAGTTGTACTTATCTTTATGAAATCGCTGCTCAATTTATAGTTTATGTTTATTTTATAACAAGTTACACACAGTGTGGCATAAATCTATATAGTATAAAAGCAAATAATTAGCATAATCCTGTATTACTATGTAAGTAGATATTTTTGTGTTTAGTGAAAACCTACAAAGAATTAAACTAATTTTGCTTGTAGAAAATGATTATTTAATATTTACTCCAAAGGTATTAAATTTAAATTCAAATTCCATTTACTGTTTAAAAATAATAATAATTGAAATTTATGTATTTTGAATAAAACCTACTTTTTCTACAGTCGCTATACAAAGTAGGTATTTTGCGCTCTCTTTCGTCAGCGCAAAATGTTACTTTGCCGTTCTAGAGCTGCAAAGTAGAAAAAACGCTCGCTGACGTCACCTACACGTATATTACCTTCATAAGTCAATCTGACATATGGTTGCTCTGTCGGTACATTACATAACCTAACAAAATTTCCTGCTATGTAAAACTTATTATTTTTTGTTTTAGTGGATAACGCATTGTGGCGACTGTAGAAAAAATCTTGTGTGTGTTTCGAGCGCAAATGGACATTGTCGATTTCGAGCGAATGCCGCGCGACTTAGAAGCGCGGCAACAATCTCTCAATCGACAATGTCCCACTTTGCGCTTTAAATACACAAATAACTATTACCATCGTTAAAAAAACCTAGAAAAGAACTATTTTTTCGATTCTTCTTTCACTCTACTCTTTAGATTTTCTAGAAAAAGAAGTATGGATTCAAGTTGAGTTCAGAATTTGAAGCGAGCTATCCAAGTTACATTTATTAAGGAACTTTAAATTTTGGGTAATAGCCTGTTTCAAATGTTTAATCCTAACGTATTTTCAGTTGTTTAGAGGTCATTTAAAATTAATTTAGAGTGTCGTTTCTGTGCTCTTTACTTCACTTAATAATATATATTTACAAAAACGTTTTATTGTTTGTGTTTTCTGCTTTATATTATATTGATATGTTTAGTAAATGACAGTGTTTTCTGTAGGAATTTGTTTTATTCCAACTTTTCTTTTAAAGGGTTTTATTGTTATAATTTTGATATGGTTTTTTAAATGTTCTTGTGTATTTTTAATGTTCAACTCATAAATTCTAATTACGTTTATTATCAAATGTAAAGCATTTGTTTCTTAGAATTTATAGTGGTTTTAGAATAGCCTTGGTCTCTCTAGACAATATTAGTACTGCATTTGAGTTTAATAATTATTGTGTATATTGGTTTTTTCGTTTTAGATGTTAAAATGTAATTTCAAATAATGAGAAGGGATTTTATTATGAAAAGCTGTTTTTCTGTGATGTATTGTATGTGTTTGTTTTATGTATAATGTAAATTTACTTACAATAAATTGATGTTTATATATACATATACAAGTTGTCCCATTTTAAGATATATCCGATGTATATTTTACAAGATATTTCAGGATATAATTTAAAATGGGACAGTTTTTATAGATATGTATACTTATCTCATATATTATATAGTAAGAAATATATTTTTTTTTTACTTAAATGTTATCCACTATTTTTAATATAAGTATAATATAATTTTATTTAAATAATTATACATATATGTCTTAATTTTGTTATCTTAAGGCAAATATTTTATTACATTTTTCAGTCAGTCAATATGAAATTTGAAGATGAAACGTATTCAAATTTAAATAAAATTTTCAGTTGAATAATGTTCCTCTGTTTGAATAAATTATTCATCTGCCCACTGTTGTCTAATAACACCGGTTGGCCGACTTACTGCTAATTTGTTGAAATAATATGTTGTTATACTACCCACGCTATTTCGCTTTGTGAGAAGTAATTTTTTTTGTTTATTTATTTTTTGTTTTGTTGATGTTTTTTAAACGTGTATAATTTACATAATTCAATAGCAAATTAATAATATATAGTTTTTAAATTGTTCGTTATTTGTTTAATGTAGAAATATACCAATATAATTTAAAATTGTAATTTTTTATAAAAATGACAAATATTTTAAAATTTATAAATGAAGATTTTCTTTAGATGTCCTTACGCAAATGGCCTAACATTTATTTTACATACAGTTTGCTTAATTTCTTATAAATAAAAAAATCTCTACTTTCATAAGTAGCATATTAACTAAAATATTATCGGGGTTTGGGTCCCGAAACGTCTCGTATCTCGAAGTGCCGAGATTTTTTTCTAAATTTAATTGTGTTGGGTCCCGGGCCTTTCGGATCAAGACTCGAGACACTTATTCAAATTGTATTGTAATAATTTTATTTTCAAATCGTCATAATAAGCTTTATTAGCATCCATTTTTTGTCATTGAGAGCGCCAGAAGATTTTATTATCAAACAAATGAATCTGTGATTGTGAGAATTATGACCAATGACTATGTACTAGATAATGATTTTAAATGATTAGTATAATTATTAAATCTGTTTTTTAATTATAAGATTTTACTGCCAAAAATGAATCTTTGATAATAAGACTTAAACATTTTCAATTAACGTTTTAAATCTTAAGATTTGGTTTTATGTTCAATAAATATTGATTTTACTAAAATTTCTATGTTATTAATCCATCTTGCTAAAAATGAACTCTATTCTAATTTTATTCTGAAAAGTCTCGAAGTTTTGGGACGTCCTGGGACTTTGATTGTGGGTTGTCTTGTGTCCCAGGACTAAGACTGTCGACACCTTACTTTCCACTAGTGAATTTTTTAGTTTTTCAAGTATAAGATGTAACTGAATATGATATACTGTTATTAAAATTTGATCTAACAATAAGATAAATAATCTTTTTCGATTATTACCACTTAACAGTTTTAAATATATATTTTTTTAATATTTCAAGAAAAATTTTTAGAAAACTATACTGAATTAGAATTAATTTTACAGTTATATTTAGATATAAATTTAATATATCAGTAAATTTTTACTTTAATCTGGCCATCAATATTTATTTTTAAATATTTTACAAATTATTGTATATTTTATTATTTTTTTACATATTTATTGTAGAAAATTGTAATTCAAAAAAATTACTATATTCTCAGATTAAATAAAATTATTTCTCTCTTATTGTAAACCTTGTAACCAAGTCTTTTTTATTTTATTTATTTAAAATGTTTCAACAAGTACCTACACATTCTTCTATAAATTTTATGTAATCCTTTTGTTTTATGATGCTGAAAGATTAGCTGAAAGCTTTCATTGTCAGAATAGATTTATGTATAACTTGAATACAAAAATGTTTTGACCTTTAGCGGCCGGTAGTAAGACTAGCTTCAAAATTTGAAACTGTAACTTATTTTACTGAGTCAACGTCTTTCGCATCAAAATTTTAGTAGTAATGTTGTGAGTAAAGCAAATGGAAGAATGATAGATCAGTAAAGAAGATATGTTTCCTTTAATGTGAATATTTCCTTTTTCTAACATAATTTTAAAATGCATATTTATTATTTAAATTAATTTATAGACAATATTTTAGACGCTACTTAATAAATCTTCCATTGATTTAAAACTAATATAGGTTTTTTTTTTCTCTAGAAATACGCCATCTTAGTTTTTTTTTTACATGAAAAGATAATTAATTATTTTATGTAAGATTACGGTTTCTATACGAACATATATAAAAATATAACATAAAACATTTAGAACAGTTACACAGTAAATTAAATTTAAATAAAATTTTGTAATAAATTTAAAAATATGTCATTAAAACTATTTATACTTTTTTTTTAAATTAAAACAAAATTTATTATAGTATTTAAAACGTAAGAGCAATAGTGTATCCATTAATTTAACATTAAGTGACAAAAAAAGTGTCAAACTAGTTAATCCAGCTCTGAGAATTACGCATGCGTAGAAACAAGCACATGTTCTTGCGCTTTGAAGCTTTAGTTTAATTTGTCAACAAATGATCACAGAAATATACAGCATTTATATGTTTGCTTTGCGCGACCACTTTCAATAGATATAACTTTAACTTGTTAAACTAGTTTCAACTTGTGTTTGCAAAATTTGTTATGTATTTTAATATTAACGAACGTTTGATTCGAAATTAATTTTATTCTATACAATATTTTTTTGTTGAAGCAAAAAATGTAATATGTTTAACATAAAACTGTTAGTGTTTTTAAATTCATATTCAAAAGATTAAAGAAATATATAACAGAGGAGTAATAATAAATAAACTGATTATTTTTTAGATTACAATAGTTTTCGATAAATTTACATTTAATATGTTAATATTCTCATCTTTCTTGAATTACACATATTTATTTGCGATTTATAACTTTTTTATCCATTGATATATCAATTTTTTTTATTATTACAAATAAAAATTTGTTAAGATGTTTTGTTATAAGTTATAAGCAAACTGAAAATTTTAAATTTGATATTTTAATTTATTGCTAAATTTAATTTATGAAATTTTTTTATTAATGTGTTAAATTCTTACTTACTAATCATTAGTAGTTCTGATTACAGTATCTCATGTATAATTTATGCTGTTAGGTTAAAGATATTTGTAATATTATTTTCATGTTAATAAATTTTTTTATTTTAATGGTTATATTAAAATGTAATGTGACGTTAGTTGATTTATTTCTAGAAAACATGAGTTCTTATAAGGAAATTTTAAAATAATGTTTAATATGGATTTCACGTATTTGAAGTGCGTCTCACGTATCCGATGTTAACCTAGTACTTCGTGACACGATAACTTAATATTTAGAAATATAACACTACTTCAAGATATAAGATTTCTAGGAAATAATTCTTCCTGCGTCTCTAGTCTACGATATTTATTATAAAATCTGAAATAAGGGTAAATATAGGGTTTAACAGAGTAATAAATGTACATATATATTTAAATTCAATAATTTAATGAATAAGTATTTTCTATTTTTGCTATTTATTTTTGTTTTTCATGCATTTTCAAAGATATTTTAATTAATCTAATTTTGAAGTTGCTTATTGTTTCCTTTATCAATAAAATCGTTATTTTAATTATTTATTTGGTTAATTAAGCTAAAATTCATTATTCATATAATTAATTAAAAAAAAAAAAACGATTTCTAATTTTGTATATTTCGATATTTCGTGTGAGGCATTCATCTATATATTTTATCTGTTTGCTTTGTCTGTAAATATTTATCAAAATATAATAAATTTCTTTAAAAAATATTGTGTGATAAACCATTTTAATTTGTTTTGAATTAATATTTATTCTAAAGCATTATAAGTAAAAAATATTTCTTAATTTAAAAGTTATTTAAAATTTTGAAAATCAATAATTCACCACGTGTCTATCTGTCTATATTATCGTATTAAACCAATTAAAAGGTTACTTACAAACAAAATTTAGAAATTATTGCTCTTTGTAAAGAAATTTATATTAGATTATTATTAGATGTTTTATAGTCTTAACTTGCTTTAAATTTTGAACTCTAATGATTCAAGGGATTTAATTGGGAAAATAATAGAAGAAAAGAGACTCGTTAATGTCATATTTTAAGGTTATATATAAAATACATCCAGAATATTGTATAGTATCAGTGAGTTTACACTGTAATATTAAATACTGTACAACGTATACATATATCATTAATTTTCAATCGTTTGTTTTGATATATTTTATTTATTCTTTTTTATAATTAAAAAAAATTGTTTTGACAGATGTTAATAAAATTTTATAATAGTATAAGCAGATAATAAAATTACATACATACATACTTATAGCACAGTACCTGAAGAAAAACCAGTAACGACTGCTTCTAGCTTGTTTCAATTTACTAAAATCAATGTTATGAATTAATAATTGTGAAAATTATCATTCTAAATTATGATTCAATAAAGATTTTAAGTATTTAAAATTTATTGTTTATTAAAACCTATTTTTTTTTGTCTTTATTACTTTTTCTGTTAAAATACTAAATTATAATATTTTTGAAAAATCAACTATATTCTTAATGATGACAGTACAATACTTTATGAAAAATTACAAAAATTAAATTTCTTCTATTTAAAAATAAATAGTGATTTATACACTTACTAATAAAAAATATTGAAGCCGTTAAAAAGTCAATAAAAATTTCTGGATAATCCATGTTATAACAAGAATTCTACAAAGAAAACTGTTCACTGAAAAATTAAGAATTTGTTTTATCAAAATTGAAAGGGGCAATTAGCTTATTTATTTTTCTTTAGAATTTGTTTCATAACTATACTTTACCATAAATTTGAAATAATATGCTACTTAAACTTTAATTGAAAACAATATATAAAATTTCTCGTTTTTCTTTTTTTTAATTATGAATATTTTTTAAATAGTATAATCAGTATCGAAACTTTTTCATTTTTCTTCTACTCACTAAAATTTTATTCACAACTTTGATTTAACAGACCTTGAAGCAGCTAGTGGTACTACGAATTTAATTTAAGTTCAGAATTTGAAGCGAGCTGTTCATAAGGTAACGGTAAATTTTGATATAAAATGAGTAACAGACTGCTTCAAACTGTGAACTCAATCATACTACTAGTTGTTTAGAGGTTATATGTAATATGTAAGCATTTGCTATTTCGTTGAAACGTTTCGGAAGATATTTGTTTCTAGAAGTGATGAGGCATGCAATTTTTAAATAATAACAAATAATTTATATAACTTAATGATCATTATATTTTTATAAATTATAAAATTGTTAATTGTGCAAGTGAATTATTTTTTATAAAGAATATTTTTTCTTTTTAATATGTATTATAATTATAATAAGGATAAATTACATGTTACTTTTGAACATTTTTTTTATTTTATCTATAGTCAGTTTGATTATCTAGTTAATTTCATATACTTATTTAAATTAATAGCATAATATATTTTATCAGAATTCAATGAACCTTATTAAATCAGTTCACATTTATCAAGAATCTTCAATTTATCTAAGTTCATTAGATCTTCGTTAAGATAATTTAAAGAGCGTAAACAAACTTGAAAGTGATTCTTTTTATATTTCTGGTAAGATTTAGATAATAAATGAGACTAGTCCTTGACAGTAATTGGCAAGTGATTAGCATAATATTGAAAAGATTTTTAATAATTCAAATCATTTATTGTTGTTTGTTGTTGCCGTTTTGCTAATTTGAATATTAAATTTTAATGACGCTGTTTAGCTTACAGATTGACTGACAAGATTTTCTATCAACCGGCCATTAATTTTAACATCATTTGAATAATGGTTATTTTTGAATTTTCTTTATCGTCAACTTCATTTTTAAATTTAACTACAAATATATTAAATTATATTTAAAATAAAAGCATCATTTATTGTAAATATAATGTAATTATTATAAGTAATATTTTTTTCAAATAATTTTGTTTTTACTTTACTTGAAAAATTAAATTTTTAAATATAAATATTCATATTAGAAAGTTTTTAAGTTCAAGGTCATTAACTTCTTAAATAATTTTAAAAATACAAATATTGTATGCTAAATGTTTTGTATTTATATTATTTGTACAAATTTATGTATTCTAATTAATTAATTACCTTTGAGGACTTCGTTTAAGTGTTTTGTAATTTAAAATTGTACTCTTTCGTTTAAGTACAATTAGCATTCTGCTATAATGAGTTGTACGTCTATATGTTTTATTAAATCCGTATGTTAGATTTAGTTTTTTAATATTAAGCTATTTCCCCTTTTTTTCATATATTTACAATAATATTATAAAATCTATTTGATAAAAATTATTAATTTTAAAGTTATCATTTGTATAGCAGACATGTTCCGTAGCCAAGGGAATCCATTTATTTTTATTAATGTTTTATTAAACATATTCAAAAGACTGAATATTTATTTCAGTATTAATTAAGAAGAAACATGTAATTTATTAAAAAGTAAAAAAGGCGCATATATTATATGAAATAAATGTGCACTTGTTAAAAAGCTGTATATCCAAAATTTGAAGTATATAAAAAATGAAAAGTCCAAATGGTATGCGTATGCAAAATTTGCACTAAATTAAACATGGCGCAATGGAATGCGTGCACATGCGTGCTTGCGTGTTTCTTTAGTATATGTGTGTATACAATTTAACAAAACCGGTTTCATTGTAATATGTATCAAGTCTTAACCGACATCAACTCGGAGCTCAACATTGGCTTGGCATTGGCACCAACTATTCTGGCTTGCCTTTGCTTTGGTATGGTGCAATTAAGCACTGTGCATTGCACCATTGTAAAATTTACAAGGTGGACGCTTTCTACAAAAAGAATATTGTTTTGAAAATCAAAAATATATACATACATACACCTAAGATGATGGGATATGGATAGTTTCTTTTGCTTTCTTTGTGATTTGCAAACAACCTGTGGTGTTTTATTTATTCTTGATTATATACTTACCTACTTGAATATGGATGATTTTCAATTGTTGTATTATAGCTTCCTATACCTGTTGTTTATTGAATGAAAGGTCTTTTGTGTGTTTAGGTGTACACAATTTCAATAACTTTTTATTTAAAGCTTATTAATATGAATTGTATTCAAAGTAAATTTATGCCAAAGCTATAAAGATAATGTTTATTGACTTGCTGATTATAATACAAATGCAATTTAATTGTTATGTTAATCATTAATATATATGTAATATATTATCAGTAATCAAAGTTCAATTTTTAGGTAATGTATCTAAATTATTTTGTTTTTGCGCCACAATTATTTATTTATTTACTGATATAATCATTCAACGACTTCCTCTATCTAATACCTTTGTACAGTTAAAGATATTCTTTGGATTGATATCGTTGACAGATAACGTTATTGAAAAAAA
Source organism: Pogonus chalceus (assembly GCA_002278615.1). Classification (NCBI taxonomy): domain Eukaryota; kingdom Metazoa; phylum Arthropoda; class Insecta; order Coleoptera; family Carabidae; genus Pogonus; species Pogonus chalceus. The sequence goes on from CM008234.1 coordinate 4,151,881, forward strand.
GATGAATTAGCTCTATTTAAATAAAAAACGTTGCATTGAAAAAATAGGTTTAAATTTGATTTATTATTTTTTTATAAATAATTTATAGAAAGAATAATTGTGTAAATAAAAAACATTAATAAATATACAGTTTATAGTATGGTCATCTCTTAAGAATGTCAGCTGAGAGTTCTGTGAAAAGAATTTGTTAAGAAAAAACATCTAAGAAGAATAAAAGAGGAAGACCCAACAAGACATGGGATAAAAACATAGGACAAATATAGGAAAAACGAAAAATTAATATCCAGGAAGCCAAAAACATAGCCAAAGACAGAAAGAAATAGAGTGCAATAATAATCAAATAGAAATAAACAAAAAAAAAATCAATCTCGACACCTGAAAGGATATTAAGAGATTTAAATNAAATTTAAAATAAATAATTTTGCTCAAGTATACTTAAGTAAATATAAATAATTATAAAATCTTAAACGGTTTAAATATATGAAATAGTTCAGGACAGTTAACTGTTCAACGAAACAACAAACTAGACAAAACTTCAAACGATAAAAATCTAGAGTGAGTTAAGAAGTAAAAACCAAACCAGAAATTGCTAATTTCACCTTCCTGACATCTTCACGTTTGTCAGTTCTGTTACGTTTTACAAACGCCTATTGCACGCTTCACAGAGCACATTTCATCCGACAGACATATACACAAAACACGGTAAAGAAGAGATTTTCTATTATAGCGGCACATAAGATAACCTTACTTTGCACTCACTAGCAATCTCAGTTGCTTAGTTGCTTGGTTGCTTGGTTGCTTGATGATCAGTGTTCGCTGCTTCTTTCGTTGCTTATTATATAATTAGCAAGTTTGCGTGATGTGACAATCTGTAAAAACAGATTCTACAATTTGTTGTAAGCAGGAATATAAGTAGCTACCTGCTTCGTCATTTTTAAAATATAATCTTTCTATGTTTTTTAGATTCAAGTCAAGTTGTTATTATAATTGCTAAACGCAGTTTGAAATTTATAATTCTAAAGAAATATATTTAATTGCTATTAATTATTTTTAATATTATTTGATGAACGAAATTATTGTTCTTAATTTAGTTATCACTTTTTTATTATTATAAATTTAAGGTTAAAACAGTACCAATTAGAATTTAAAAATGTTTAATGAATTTATAACAATAATTAGTTTAAATTTATTTTTAAATATTGTTTTAATAAATTTGTCGATATGATAATTTTTAATGAGATTTCTTTAAAAGTCAAATCCAATGATCAGATTTATTTTAAGTAAAAACCATGCAAAATACTTCGTGTTCAACATTTAAGATACAGTAGTAAAATATGAAAAATTAACTTTTGGTTAAATTCTGTTAATTATTTATTCATTAAGTGATAAATAAACATATAATAACATCTAACTACATATTTTTCCAAACTTGCAAGAAATTTCTTAGGTTTTTGATAGTAAATTAAAAATATTAAATATTTTTTGTATAATTCTGGATCTTTATTTTTGTAAAATAATAATAAACGGGGCAAGTGTATATACTGGTAAATTTATAATAACTATATTTATATTTTAAAGTTTATTTTATATCACTGTATTCCCTTTTATATTTTAGTGAAATTTACTTATTTGTTTAAAAACGACTAACTAAAAACAAAACAAAATAATTTAAAATAAAAGGCATTTTATAGCAGATTTGTTAATAATTGTGCTCTTGCCCCGTTGCATATGAAACTAGATTTAAAAGCAATTTAATTCGAAAATATGCTCTTGTCCCATTTTCGGGGGAACAATATCCTATGAAAATGGAATGACTTAAGAAAAATAAGAATCCTAAGTAATATTAATTCACAAGTAATAACTGTACAAAGTATTTAATACAAATAGCATTAAGTATTTACATACCAGACTGAAAATACTAATAGTCCAGTAAAATAAGCAAAAAAAGCGGTCAACCGTGTATTTTGGGAAGGCAGCAATTTAATTTTTTTNGAAAAGTAAAGTTTGAAACACTACACTTTTTTATTATAAATACATTTTTTTAATAGATACCTTAGAAATAGGAATGCTTTTTGCGAAATTTCCCGTACACTAATCTGGTAACAATGCGGAAAATAGAAGTTTTGGATGTTACTTAGGTAGCGCAAATCATTACTTTTCAATGCATGAGTACAAAAAAGACTTTTTCAAAAGCTTAAGTTTGAGTTTTTGGAGTCGTGGGCGAAAGGTTGAAATCATTTTTTTTAAATTATCTTGGAAACTATAAATGTTACAAAAATTTTGTAAGAAACTTTTTTGTAGATAATATTATTATTTAAGCAATGAATGCACTTTAAACGCGATATCTTTTTTTCTATTCATATTATGGAAAATTTGCGTCTAAGCTTTTTTGTAGAGCCTTTTTCAATAAATAATATGATATATGTATATAATTTTACAACTTTACAAAAATTAGCCTGCATTTGCCTCACTTCACCTTAATATTATGATTACAAAATGATTTGGCTTATTAAAACAATCTATAATTTTGAAAGATTTATCGAAATAGAACTTTACTATAGTGTCGAAAAATAAATGTCATTTTGAAAAAAAAAATTAATAATAATATGCTAAAATTAAATTAATTTACTTGTTATATGCCATTATTAAATAAAATTAATAATAGATTTTTATAATAAAGCAACTGTATTAAATACAAAAAATGAAGAATTTAATTTATAAATTTTTATATTACTTTCATTATTATTATTCATAACGTATGAGCTGTAAATTTTATTCTTATTGCAATTACTACCCAGAATAGTGTATAAGAATTTTTTCTAAGAAAGAATAATGTTAGAATTTATGAGAAGCACCAAAGAAACTCATGTTTTATAATTTAATGTATTGTCATGATTCTTCCTAGTTACTATGATATAATGTTCTGGTAGTTAGTAAAAGCCAAAGTTAACCATGATTTGTACAGCATCAGATATAACAGAACAGAAGGAATTTATTAAGGTAAAATCGTTGGCTTGGAACAACTGAAAGTCGTGAGCTTTTACTAACGGTAGTTCGGTATTATGCCTCTAAATTTTCTTATCATTTCCAATCTGAAGTTTACGTACTGCATCGTATTCTGTTCTTCAGACATTTTATGTTTATATATATTTTTTTAATACTTTTTGTAATCCTACACACTATTTTTATCTCTTGGAATATTTAGTTTACGTTTATTTTAGTTAACCTTAAGTGTTACAGGACCAAACTAAAGTCATATGATTCAAAACTTGTTTCAATAAAATATATAAGAAGTAATTTCAATGATATAAGTATTAAAAAATTATATATCAGCCCTGAAATAGTTATTTGTGTATTAAGAGCGCAAAGTGGGACATTGTCGATTGAGAGATTGTTGCCGCGCGACTTAGGAGCGCGGCATTTTCTCGAAATCGACAATGTCCATTTGCGCTCGAAATACACACAAGATTTTTTCTACAGTCGCCACAAACTTTAAGAGATATTTGAAATTTGTTTTTGGTGTTACTGTGATGTCACACTATTGCTATCTTTGCACACTATAGAGTGTGGTGCGGAGTGAGATAGGAATATTAGTTTCGCCGTGACATTATATTGATATTATATATCAATTGTAGTTAAACTGAACACAATTGATTTTTTAATATCTTTTTTTAAAATAAAAAAAAAAAAAAATCATTTGTCGTTATTTTCTATTCTTACTGAGCTATTCAATCTAATCTAAGTATTTTTAATTTCGTTTTTGTAAACGAATGCCCTATTTTATTTCTATACTCCTTAGCAGGGCATATTTTGTTTGGTTATGTAATATACTAACAGAGCAATTATATGTCAGATTGACTTGTGAAGGTAATAAATGTGTAGGTAACGACAGTGGTATTAATTTTTGACTAAACATTTCCATTAAGAATGTAAACAAGTAACATTTCATAAAAATTTGGACAGCGAACGATTTTTCTACTTTGTCGCTCTAGAACAGCAAAGTACCATTTTGCGCTCTAGAGCGAAAAAGTACTATTTTGCGCTCACAAAAGAGGGCGCAAAACGCCTACTTTGTATAGCGACTGTAGAAAAAATCTTATATTTTATACCTTTATTGTCCATATACATTCAGTGCTATTTTTGAGAAAATATATTATCACAATCAATGGTTTAAAACATATTAAAATGTATTTTCATATTGTTTAAGTACATTTTAAGTTTATTTAAATAGATAGTATGTATCTTGTGTAAGATTTTTTGGGTGCGTTCTAAAATTATGTGATTAATTATAATTTTCGTTTGATCAAGTTTAACGTTAAGTTTTTTTTAGAAGAACTCTTATTTAGTAATTAATCTGCATAAATTTTAATATTGTTCCATACTTCTCAGTTAAAAATTCTTATCTAGATCAAGAGTAGGTAACTATTTTTACATGATGGTCCAGAATAAATTTTACTTTTTTTTGAAATACATAAATAAAAAAAAGGTTTGCCTACCGTTGATCTAGATTACAAAACTTTATTTTGAATGACCTCTAAAAATTTGCTATTACGACTGGAATCCATGATTCTTCTACTAAGTAGTTGTTGTATCATGACTGGAATCAGTATTTGAAGAGCGTTGTAATTTATTTTAAGTCAAAATTAAAAGTTACTTAATGGATGTGACTTGGACAACATATTTTAACTTCCAAACTCAATTGATTCAAGGTTATTCAAATCAAAATTGAAGAAAAGCTGTTGTGAGTAAAATTTAGGCGAATGGAAGAAATAAAAAAATGGTATTTATAGTAACTTATAATAATCATAAATTTTACGATCAATTAAAATATGATAATATTAAAGCGACAAAATTAATAGTTTTAAATAGAATAAATAAATTCTATTAAATTATTATAAATTTACCTTATAATTACAAATTATAAGTATAATTTTAATTTCATTTCATTACTTATTTAGTTTTATTTTTATTATTAAAGTCCATTTGAATTTCTTTTGTAACTTTAGTCAAGATAAGTATTTAGTATACTTTTTATTTGATATATTTGTGAATTAAGTGGACTTGGAAAAATTTGTTCATTGCATTTTTTATTAATCTTTGAAAAATGATGTAATTCTAGATTTTATTTTGAGGATAAAACATTTAAATTTTGGAATATTCTAAGTAATATTCATATATTTATATTCTTAGCAAATAAAAAGTAATTTTAAAGTGAATTTTAAGTGTTGTACGAAGTTTAACTAGCACTATTGTTTGAATATTTTATCCATCAACTTATTTTTGAGTAATCCCAAAGATAACGCAACAAATATATAATAATGAATGAATAATCAATTTAAAATATAATATTTATTATTACATGATATACATATCTCGATAAATATTGACATATGAATGAAATTAGTAAACAGATCCATACTTGAATATTTCTTGATATTTTTTATATCATATACGAGTATAGAATAATAATAATTGATAAATCAATTAAAATTCAGTATTGGTATTAATTCTCGATTGGTATTATTATTGAGTTATCTTGTACGGCACATGCCATCAACATTACAATCATTGCTGATGGTGGATTCTTTCTATACCTTTTTCTTTTATTTCAAATGTTGTTTCAGTTGTTGTTGTTGTTGTTGTTGTTGTTGTTGTTGTTGCTAGTTCTGTTGACATGCTATTGAAGAGGTAATTATACAAAACAAGATTTAAACTTTTATGGTAAATTCGCCATTTTAAATTGTTACGTGATTGTAATACTGTTGTTATGTTAGAAATTTTAAATATTTCAACATTGGATAATTTTATACATTGTTCTAATGAATTATTTGCTCTTGACTTTGAAGCTGACTTTATAACTTTATAATTTATATAATTAAGACCATAATTTTCTTGTGAAGAGATATTTATTAGTTATTATATATACATAACATACATATGTTTATCCAAGCGGACAGTATATTACTATAATCAAAATGTTTAGATAAAATATTTTAAATAGGTTTATGTATATATTATATTTACATATTTTCAAGTTTCATTGAATATTGAAGTTATTGCATTATTACAGGCGGAAAAATATTAATATTTGATTTAAATGGTATATATAGTAAAAGCCGCTTATAACGATGGAGAACGGAAAATATAAGTGGCCGTATAGCCGGGGCTACGAAACAATATAATTGCATAATAATAAGCAGATATTTTACTTGGACATACGATATTATATTTTTCATCTTTTAAATGCGTAATTGACCTATTTTTCAATAATGTGAAGTAAGTTGAAACTTCATTCGAAAAATTATTTATGCAGCTTTTGTTTACATTGGTTACTTATCTACGAAGCGTTCAAGTATATAGCAACAACTGATTTGTAGGAGCGCACATAAAACATTCAGATCAAGGGGCGGTACCTTGTAAACGTACAATTATTACACAATTACATTGTTTCGTGGCGATGACTAAGAAGGCCGAAATAAAAAATAAATCAATGAAAGACTTAAAACTACTATCGACTGATTTATTTGGTGAAATAAATAGATAAATAATATAAAAATATGGTTATATTTAAATTCATACAGCTTCTGCAGTAGTATTGTTTTCTTTATACGATACTTATAAGAAGTATTTAATTATTCATAAGAACTGGCGCTTTATTTAAGAAATATAAGAAAATAACTTTCACATTAGTACAAAACTAGGAGCAATAAAAAGCTGAATTCAGATCGTAATAAATATCTCTTGATAGTTTTTTTTAATATTAATACGTTTATAATCGATTTGTCGTAATAACTGATATCATTGAATTCGAATCTATTTCAATACAATTTTCTATAGAAACCAAACAAATACACCAAATTCGGACTGAACAACCAGTTCATCGTTATAAGCGAAGTCGTTATGTACAATTTTTATAATACTTTTATACTACTGTTTTATATGTATTCTATTTGTATTAATAAATTTAAAAACTAATCAATGATTCAAGTGAAATAATACACCAGATACTACATGATATTCTAATTATATTTTCATAATTTTGATACTGTAGATCTCTAAATTTTACTGGATAAAAACTAAAATATACAAAGAAATTTGAAAAATGGAAAAATTCGTTAGGGAAGTAAAGATATAAAAAAAAGCTATTGTAGATGAAGGAATGGATAATATAGATAATAGAATATATAAAACGAAGAAGAAACCATGGTTTTGGACAGCAATTTAAAAGCAAACTATTATATGGAATCAAAATCTGGAAAGCTTAGACATATTTTTATAAGAAAAAAGTTGATAAAATATATTAGCTTGAATTAATTACAAATAAAGAGATCAAAAGTATTTGATATAAGGAAAAAGAAGAAGAGAAAGAGGAATAAAACATTACAAAAAACAATGTGGCACTTAATCGGTGTGAAAATAAAATATATTCGGATGCAACATAAACAATATGAAATCAAATATTTTGATAAGATACTAAAGATATTTTGTAATAAGTCATATGATAATCAATATTATATTGGTAATTTATAATCTTTGATATAAGTTATGAAAAAATAAAATAATTATGAATCAAATAGTTGTAAAATAATATTCTTTGTCTTGGTGAAAGGCAATGTCAATTCCAGATTTTAGTACCTAACATACAATTTAGACATATCTAGGAATTTTAATGAACAAACTAAACTATAAATAACTTAATTTATTTGTTTAATTTGTCTTGTATTAATAATAATTTAGTGCATATTTTTCCGTAAACATATGTACATTTATGTTTACTTTCATTTATTGCGTTCAGTGTTTCTTGTTTAATTAACTTATTTTATTTTAATTATAACTATTATATGAACTTTTCATTTAACTAAATTATATACTAATAACTATTGATTATTAAAATATGTGACATAATTACATTTATCTCAATTAAATATTTTTTTTTTAGAAATTAATGATAAATTGAAATATTTCATCGAGAAGTTAAAGCTAATTTTCTAGTAACATTTTCAATCTTCAAATTTATGTATCAATATGCATGAGTCTGTTCTGCAAATACATTAGATATGAACAAGTATTTACGTGAAACTATTTACAAATTATTATAGATAATTTTCAATCATGAAATAACACGATACATTAATTTATGTATATAGTTATATGTGCGTGTAAAAGCAACTAAGATGATTTTGAATATAGTTGAGGTCACATGACTTGATTTTCAATTATAATTGGCTGTGTAATCGCAGAGCTGTCATCTTGAAACTGTCTTCCACATCAAGAAACATGTAAAGGAACACGAAGTGCTTTTTAGCAACATTACATAGCATATATAATAGTTAGTCATGGAAAGATTTTCATTTATTTATGAATGTGTGTGGTGTAACTGTATTTTCCAAAACTGATTCTTATGCTAATTTGTCTTAAGATTTTTAATAGAGTAATCAGTTTTAAGTTAGATAAGAATTTTCTTTTTCTTGTTTCTTTTTCATTCTTCTATCTGGAATTTGTCGTATTTAATTTTTATTTATGTATCTATAATCATGTTCATACAAATTGAAAGCTTTTGCAGTGTTGTTAAATGAATTCAAAGATTCAAAGTTAGAACCAACATCAAATAAAAATATGTAGTTTATTTGTAATTAAGATGGGTTTTATTTTTGTATCTTTTAAATCAAAATTAAAATATCTATAACTTACATTGAATAAAAAAGTAATCAGGGATTAATTTAAAATTAAAATTTGCAGTTTTCTCTCATTATCTTTAAATTTGAATGAAATTTCAAAAATTTAAAATCAAAATCTGCTATGAAGTATAGAAAAATAGATGTTATGAATTAACTCAAATAGGATAATTCTTTGTAGAAAAAAGATCTGGTTTATTATTTCTATTCTATAAAATTATAGATTTTAGATACTTAAGAAACAGGTACAAAAATAAATAAAATATAGAGTATCGTAATGAAATTGTGATTTAAAAGTAAAATTTATTTAAACTTTTAGGAAAAACAGTCTTTAATGATAATAAATTTACTTATTTAAAGAAATTTATTTATTTATGTTCATAATTATGAGAGTTTCTTAAATAATTTTCCATTTTTCTATTCTGTGCAAACTGTAAAATGTAAATATGTAAGAAATAAAATAAAAAGTATATCTAGATTCTGGATTTATTAACTAATTTTAAAAAAATGGATTAATAGGTCTTGAATTGTAGTTAAATTTAGTAATAATGAATATTTCGCATAACCTTGAAATCTGAAATAAATTCTAAAATTTAAATAAATATGTAGTAAAAATGTTACAAAAATAATTGCTATGAAGTAAAATGACTTTTATTTATTTATTTAAGGAAGTTATTTTGCATGAAAAATTCTTTTCTGAAACATAATAAGGTAAGAGTTAATGATTCATAAAGTATTCGTTAAAAGAGCATCCTTCTTTGAAAAAAAAAAGCAAGGTCATATTTCAAAACGATTTCAAGTATTTCCGGAGTTCAACCATTAAGTATTTATTTTGACCTACAAAAAGTGCCCACTTATTTCATCATACTTTTGTATGAATAAACAGACGTTCAATTATACTTACAGTTTACTCAAACCCGTATAAACGGAAAATTTAAAATAGAAATATTTGGGGAAGGGTAGACAGGTGAACCTGCTCCAAAAATTAGTGATGAGATGTGAGGGTATCCTTATCTATCCATTAGTATAACTCACTTTCAATCGTCCCCGAACTAAACGAATAATGGTCAATCGATACGAGTTTCTTTAGAAATAGAAGAGACTGTCTCCGTCTGACTTCACATAAAATGATATTTAAAAGTGGTTTCTCGGTGTCTACCTGGCGGTCTATAAATCTATACAATATTATACCTGTTTGGTTTTCATGTATTAGTGCCTTTTGTATACTAATACCTGTTCTATTTTTCTTTTTCTTTTCGGATTGTGATCTTAGGTGTAGTTTTTGTTAAGAAATGGAATATTACAGCTAGTTTTCGTTTAATCTGAGTTTGGTATTTAGTTGCTTTTAAATGTATTTGGCAAATAAGTTCATTCTATTCTAATTGCTTTTATTATTAAATAACAGTATAATACTTACTTAAATATTATCTAATGTGTTATAGAAAATATAATATAAACTCATTGTTAAACCTAATATTTTTTAAATTTATTGTAAATACCAACGTTGCCGTCAGCATTTTGCTCACATCCCCACATGCAATGTTAATATTTAAAAAATCCCCACTCATTCCCCATTTTTTATAATAGCGCGATAATTCATATTAAACATTACTTAAAATTAAATTGAATGAATAATAATGATATTCTTGAAAGAAATAAAATAAAGATATTGATAATTATCATTAATTTTATTGAGAAGAATTAAAATATTACAAAACAAATTTAAATCATTAAAAAAATATATAGTTTAATTCATTTTGGAATCTTACAATTAATCNTCATCTGCTGGTTTTGTTGCATCTAAATTTAAATCATTGTAGTTTAATAAAGCATGATCTCGCCATTTTACATCCGCTTGTTGCTGATCAACTTTGTTGGAAAGAATTTGAAATCGAACAAAAACATCATTTAATGAAATTATTTCAAATATTTGAGGCACTTTTGGATCTACTATCTTTACTATATCATACACAGAATCACTAAAATCAAATCTAACTAACATATCAGTCACAAGTTCTATATAAAAAGCTAATAGTATTATTCCTTTAATTCCCCACAATTCCCCATTTATATTATTCCCCTCTTTACCCCCACATAATTATAAAATTCCCCACGTTTTGGGAAATTCCCCACGGATCGGCAACGCTGGTAAATACGTTGTTTTTGATTTCAAGAAAATATTTAAAAACAATAGATCTCTTACAGAATTTATACAAGAATAAATATAAAAATTAAAAACAATGGAAAGCAATAAATCATATTCTAATTTTTGTGAACAATAAAAATTTAATATTCCAAAAATATTTTAAAGGGCTATTTTGTTATTATAAACAATTAGTCATTATTTTGTATCATGCATTTCAAAACATTTTATTGTTTTACGAAAATTATTGTAAGTTCATATAATTCTATATTGGAATTGAAATAATTTAATTTAATTTCTTTTGCTTTAATTTTTACTAGGATTTAAAAGTTTTATACAATTTTAGTACAAATATAGTAAGAGCGTCATAGGTTTTTACAAAAAAATATAAAAACTGAAGAAAATTTAATGGTGGTAATTATAAACAAAAATAAAATTCTCCAGCAATTATTGCTAATTATCTCATATAAGCAATATAACTGGCTCTTTCAGTAGGTAACTTAGAGACTTCAGTGTCAAGAGAAATATTTTAATTTATATCAAAATTCGTAATTGTTTTCAAATTTCAAAAGATATTATTCCTTATCAGCAAATGAAATTGCATAAAATATTTAGTGAAAATAAATATTAACTTATATAGTCTAAATAGGCTACACAATTAGCATAGAAATAAAAAAAAATGAAAATAAAATAAGCTTAAATTAACCTGAAACATTAGTTGCACAACAAAACTAAAACTGAATAGTAAAATTTTTACGAGAAGCTATTGAAACATTATTAGCTGCTTTTATAATTTATTTTTACTTATTGCTCTGCAGATCTTCACTTGCCATTGAAATGCAGCGATAATGGTGTATAGTTTTGTATAATGTATTATTTAAAGAATTAGCAAATAATACTGCAGAAAAATGTAGTCATATATCTAATATCTAATCTAGACAACAGTAATATCTATTAAGGTATCTAATCCCAACATCTATTTTCTTCTATATACGTTCATGACTCATCAAAAACTTTATAATAAATCATGCTTAACGTTAAACAAGCCGCCATGTTTTCTTGTTCTAATCTCCTGGATCGATCTATGTATACGAGAAGAGTAACAAGGATAGGAAAGGAAAGATCTGTGAACCTTTATAGAGGCCTCTTGTTCCGTCTCGCTCTTTTACCCTTCTTATTTCTTTAAGTCTAAAAGATAAATCAACACTTTTATGTCTTAGCCTTCTTGATGTTCTGTTCTCAATGTTGGACAACTTCTACATATTACTTGAACTTGCTTTTATTGTAAATGTTATTTCATTATCGTGATATTTTATTACTTTCCTGAATTAAAATTTTATGTTTTTAATTTCTTTCGTTAATGAAATTGACAAAAGTTTGATACTATTTTGATAATGGTAATTTAATTTAATATTGTTTGTATTATAATATTTCTTAACAAATATAACGATTTTAATACAAAGATATTTTGAGTTTAACAATTTCAGGACATTTTATAAGATGCAAATATTAATAGAATTTGATTTAGTATATTTATTAAAAAAAATATTAGCCAGTTTGAAGATTCTTAATTATAAATATGTATATTTTTCCGTACCTATTATTTCTTAATTGACCCTAAAATATAAACATTAAATATGAATTTGGCTTTAATTAATAATTATTTTCGCTTTCATAATAAATCACAGTAAAGATCAGTAATGAAACTTTTTTTTTTCTATTCTTCTTCCACTAACTAAAATCTTTTCAAAACATTATATTCTAATCTTTTAATTTAAAGAAAATCGAAGCAACTACTGGTAGTTTAATTCTAAATTTGGAGCGAGCTATCCAAGTTACATTCAAATACTGAATACTACCAGCGGTTTCAAACTCATTTCAGACAAATACATGCAGAGTTTCGGATCTCTGAAAAAAATTATTTTCAATATTTTTTATTTGAATATTATTTAATTTTCTGTTATAATTTTTTTATTTGATATAATTTTCAATTGTTAAATGCAATATTATTATGATATTTCATTTTATTTAATCTTAAATAAATTATCAGATTAATATATTTTAATATTTATAAACTCTTTTTGATTTATAATTTAGTATACAGCACATTAATTATAATATATTTATTGTGATAACGGCACAAATATTTTTACTTAATGCAAAACTAAACAATATTTATTAAATAATTTGACATTAGTTATAGTCGTAAAACTGAAATGAATTGAAATCTTCATATTCTTTGAGAATGTAATACCGCTAACTATATTTTAGTTAATTTACTCACAATATCTATTAAATAACATGGATATTGCTAAAATATAACTTATAAGTAATATATGCATATAACCAATTTAAATTTTAATTTTAAATTTACAAATTGAATTAAAATCACATAGTTTTTATTAAAATTTATAAATATGTACTTCTATAAAATAATCTTTAATACTAATACGGAATTTATACCAATCTTTTATAATTTTCAAACATAGAATGTTCACATTCTTTGCAACTGTGTCGTGTTATTCTCGCACTAGTGTTTAATAAGATAATATGAAATGCACTTTTTTTCAAACACCCATAACTTTTTTCCAAATTATCTTAGAAACTTTGTTTTTAAGCTCTGCACAGAAAATTTACCAAATTTTAATGCCATTATGATGAATTGAGCCGAAAAAATTTTTTAAACACCGTAGACATCGTCAATCTTGGACATTTTTTCAATCCAAATGTTTTTTTTTTTTTNACGCCGAGTAATGACGGTTTGAAAATGGGCAAAATTTCACGAATTTCAAGTGTCTCATTTTTTTTCCTCCAGTGTAGAAAGTATTATCTGCAAAATGTTTGTAATTGTTATTTCGCTCTCGAATCTTGTATACTATTAAATTATTATCATAATAATAATATTAAAGTGACTTTGATTGACATTTTTTTAACTTACAAATTTATTCAAATATTTATATAAGGGTTGTAAATTAAAAAAACCTGTTAAATGTCACACAGTTTAGTAAGGTTTTATCTTTGTTTTGTGTATTTTATAAATAAATCAAATAGTCAAATCAAAATGTGTTGTGAAAGTACAATAGAAATAATATTTAAAATATTAATATTGTAGCTATTGTTACAATTTAATATGATTTATATTTTATATGGAATATAAATAAATAAATAAATTTCGCAAAAAAAATCAGAAAGGTGTGGAATAAACGGACCATAATATGATTGGTAATCTCTGCGCGTATAACTGTGTACAGGTGTGGCTTAATGCTGTAAACATCCGATTTAATAGTTATAAATTTGAACCCTTTTACTTGAACTTTTTAACATTTATTGACTTGACTTCTGAGAACTGATGTTAAAGCATTCCTTTTTCATTTCCTTGTTTAATTATGATGCTATATAAATTTATATTCAATTTATTTGATAATTAAATTGAACAGCATTTCATGATAAATTTTATTCTTGTGTTATCTTAATTATCCAATACTAAGAAATGGCTATTGTGTGTTATTTTGATATTATCTTGTACCTACATTTTTGGTTCGTTGTTTTATAGGTTGGTAAAAATTTTCATTAATGAAAACATTTTATAATCGGATTCTTTTATATTAAGTACAAAGTATATTATATATTACTTCAGATACAGATTATATTGTTATAATAATTATCAACATTAATCATTTTCAACTAATTGAGAAACTGTTTTTAATTTTTAAGATTTGTTGTACCATTACATAGGAAATAATATTAATGTACACTGGAGGAAAAAAAAATGAGACACTTGAAATTCGTGAAATTTTGCCCATTTTCAAACCGTCATTACTCGGCGTAGTTTCAATTGATTTTGATGAACTTTTGAGGAAAACAAGCTTAAAGTGTCTTCTTTCAAGGCATGTATGCAATTTTAAGCATAACCCCTTCCGCTTTCCTAAAGCACATTGCATAACGCTAATTTCTAAGGTAAACAGCCGAAATGCCCAAATCTAACAAAACATCGTTATTAGGGTGGTAAATTAGGC
>CM008234.1:4170076-4180419 GCA_002278615.1 Pogonus chalceus
AATTGTTTTTATTGTCAAAGCAAATACAAAATATAATTATATATATATATATATATATATATATATATATATATAATTATTTTTTAACCAATGAAAAACAAACATGTGTATTTTTATATTAATAATAATGTGAAATAATTTAAAAAATGTTATTCTTAAAAAAAAATAATACTACATTCGTTTAGCAGTGTCGACTTCGATCCTCTGAAGAGTAAAGTGATTATTTTTTTAGACAATCAGGAATTTAATGAAAAATATATAATTATTTCCATATATGTAAATGGATTTATCACTTAGAAATCTCTGGTTTTATTAGATGTTTGCTAAGGATGCTATATCAATACAATTATATACATAATTTGGGTCAAATCTGCCTAAAATAACAAATATCACAATATTGTAATAACTACTCGCCCTATTATACTTCAAATGGTCATGTGGAACCAAATCAATCCCATATAACACATTTTTGGTCATAAAAGCGTTCATTCTCAGCAAATGTATTTTCTATCTCTAGTAGCTTGTCCTATGTTTGTTATGCACACAAGTAACTACAGTCGACTCTTTCTAAAGATGCTCTGCGTAAAGGTGCTCGCTGTCTTAGGGTTACAGGATACATTTCGTGAAGGTGCTCGAATATTCCCTCACTCGCATTCACGAGCGACAAATCACAATTCAGAGTTTAGTTTCCCCTTCAATCCTGCCGTTTCCGCGCGCACTCGAGCGCTCAAGGAGATTTTTTTTTAAATATATGGTGGGGAGAGCACTTTTAGACAACGATCCTGTCCCGACAGAGCACCTTTAGACAGATTCGACTGTATCTTCCATTCTTATCAATGTGTCCTAAGGCGCATAGGTTTTGTTTAAGGTGCAACATAGGCGTCGATTAGACTATGTACGCCTATCGTCGAAAAAAACTTATTTCTTGATGCTTTTACTCATTTTGATTTTATTTTATGTATAATTAAAATTTTTGACACCAAATTGTTTTTTTTTTTTAATCCAAAAATAAATGTGGTTATGTATAATTAAATATAAAATGAAGAAATAAACGTAAAACACATGATAAAACTGCTGTATTTCTTTTTACTTGATCTTGCCAAACTTTGACATAATGATTTTGATTTTATTACCATTTTTAATCAAAAGACATAATAATATAATTTTTTTTTTAAATATTATTTGGTTTTCCAAGTTCTTAAAAGTTACGCGCGACCGGTGTCGTTTCAATGGAGTGAGCTCTCGCTTGAAGGTTAAATAAGTTTCTGAAAATATGTTTTATTTAATTTTCTATAAAATAACTATTTAAAATATTTATCTATTGATTTCTTAAAATGCATATTTTTTTAGAGAAAATTTTCTTAAATTCGATTGTAACCTGTTTATACATACATATATTAGATTGTATTTTAGATTTTTTAGGCTTTCAAATAATTCTCAGGTTTTAAGAATATTTAAATTAAGAAAGACTTTAATATTAACATAAATACAATTTTTTTTAATTAAAAAATTAATTATGAATAAAATTGGTATTTTGTTATGTTTCGTTTGGTTTTCATATTAAGGTATTGGTTTTAAACTGTCGCAAATACTTTATTATAATTTATTACCCCTTTTCCTTTTTTCTTTCGTTTTGATATTTTATTAAACATATGTAATAAAACTGGAAATTGTTTTTGAGTATTTATATTTGTGGAGGAATTAGCATATTTTAATTATATATTTAATAATACACCGAAGGATTCTGAGCAAAAAGCATTATTTTTTATTTTGTTTGTCCAAATATTTATAAGTTGGAAATATATTAGCTAAAATATGTTACATGATTCTAGAATTTTAAATTTGTGTTTCATTATCCATGATATACACTGCTAACATGATATTTCATATTGGTGTCTTCAAAATTATAATATTTTTGGATACTTTGGAATTCTTTTCTATCCGTTTGCTTGCTTGTTGTTTCTTGTTTTATTGCAGGGAAATATTGTACTAATATTTATAGATATTAATCTGTGGTGAATAATTTAAATATAATTAATATTACATAGTTGTTTAATGTTGATACTTTTTTGGGGAAAGATATTAAATAAGATAAGTTTAAAAAGAATCTTCGATGAAAACTTTATAACATTTTTGTTTGAATTATATTAAGCGGATTTGTTAATTTGTATTTATTTGACGTTATTTTGTGAAACAAGCAAATTGTATACTACGTGTATTAGAATTAACATCTCTCAGTATTTTATGATATAATAATACCTGTTGTAAAAAAGACAAAATAGTTAGATACATACATGTCATGAACACTACAATTCCTTGCAATAGTTTTCTTAAAAAAATAAGTAGTCTGGAGTCATTATACTCGCTTGGTGTGTTGTAATAATCACTAGTTGTATAGTATTTATAACAAGAACGTCCGCTGATGGTGTATAAGTGCGTAGTATCTAGTAGACGACGCATTAGTGCAATAGTACACGTAAATGTGAGAAGATAGCAAAGCACGTAAGACTGGAAATCTATTGACAATATTCATTCATGTGCTGATCATGTGTATATGTATATAGGTACATACAGTTTAGATTATACTCATACACCTTTACTTTAAACTAGAAGTCATTGGATATATCGGTCATCTGAGCATGAGTAAACAAGGATGTCTACAATTAGTGTTATTATCTACGTCTTTCAATGACTGCAACAACATTACTTATCGTGATATTTTATCCATGATTATTTTTTATATACTTTTTTTGATTCTACGCTTAGTTAATCATGATAACTTTTCAATAATTAATTGAAATAAATCGTTAATCATTGCAACTTATTACATCATTTATCGATTAATGGGAGGATTCTGTGCATTATCTTACCTTGACTTGTTATTACTGATTTAATTTTTGTTTATTTTTTTAAGTATCTCTCTATCTTACAAGATTTTAAATATGATATTTATATTTTGATCAACTGCAATTTGTGACAGGCTTGTAATAAAAGTATATCTGTATATTATTAGAATTTAGATTGTCTTGTTTATGTCTCATTTAATCCAATACAATATTTTTGATATTAAGAATCATTTTTTCAATATTCATATTATCTTTTTAAATAATTAGGAATATATTGAATAGGCACTGCGAAACTAGAGCATCCTATATTTTCACATTTACGATCAATGGAATTCAATATAAATAGTTTTCAATCTTTAATTTTTTTTTATAGTTATGCATTACATCATCCTTAAGATTATTTTCAGTAACTGTCTTCTAGTTTATTAAAAACAAACAAAAATCCTTGTATGGAACTGTGTGCTGTGCAATTTCACCGACGCGGTATATGTCAGTTGTACGCATGAGCATATGTCGAAAATAACGCACACCAGGTAGAAGGAGCATTGCTGTTTACGAAGTGCTAACCCTGTAGTGCAAATGTAGGGTAGTGCTATTTGGACTCAACGTTAGAATTTTATCAAGTTATATAATTAAAAAAATTAAAGCTTTTATTTATACAAGAGATGCTACTGGTAGCAGTAATAACGAAATTCTTATTTTCAGCCTTATCTTACTCACAATCTTTCTGAAATTTTATTTCATAAAATCCTTAAATATATTTTTTTAAATATATACTGAAAGTTGACTTCAGAATTTGAAGCAGTCTGTTGCAACAAATATTATCCAAATTATTGTAATTATGAGTTGAACAAATTGGTACATAAAATAAGGAAGAAACAAAAACAAAAGATCATAAAAGGGCAATAAACTGAACTCACGTGTATATTTGCTTTTGTTGTTTTCGTGAACACACCTTTCTGATTCATCATGTATTTTTTAAAACACAATAATGAACAACGTATGATGAAGAAAGTAGTATGGTACAGTACAGCAGTCAAGCAGTCATTGTAATATGTATGTTGTGTTCATGTGCAGCATTTTATAATGTGGTTACTATTTTACAATGGTTGTGGTTTGCTAGACTTTCTAAACAACTAAGTATATGTTGTCTGTTGCTATAACATTTACTTATATGATGTTAGAACAGAAATATTATGTCCTCACATCTACATCCAAATGACATTACTGGCTTTATTTACTTTTGTATTTCAAATTTATATTCTTCTTGTTTGTTTATTACTACCTCGAATATTATATTTTATTTCTTGAGCAATACTTCGTGCGTATTAAACAGATTCCTGAATATGTTTGCTATTAAAGTTGAAAATCTTATTTAAGTTTTTAAACAAAGATATAACAAAATGTCACAATGTCACATAAATTACTATATTGTATTTAATTTAAATACTTTATTACTAATTTTGATCATTTCAATAGACGAATTTATAAGCACTTCATAGGACATCTTTTATTAAATAAAAATTATTTTTCTCTAAATTTAATGATATTTTACATTATTAATAGTAGTTCATTATTAAAATACCTGTTCGAATTCAATTTTTACTACTACTGCTCAAATATGTCGTTAAATGCTTTGCTTAGCTAATGAAATTTTCGAGTTACTAAATAATTTATGAAATTAATTATAACCCTATTAATAGAAGTTTATTTTTTATTAATCTTTTAAATTCAAATAAAACGACTTTGCTGATGAATGAGTACAATCTTCACAAAATTTTCTTATTGGAATTATTAAACTTGTACAATAAGAAAAGATTATACCGACTTTCGTTATGTTTAAATTATTTTTCACTTTCATACTTTTAGCTTTCATTGAGAGAATATTTAGGTGATTAGTGAATAAAAATAATATGATCAATATCGGTGTTTCCCAAACTGTGTCCCACAAAAAAAAATTTGTTTATCAAATATATCTGCATTAATATTTATTATTGTTATAAACTTAAATTTATTTTAGTGTTCTTTCAAAATTTTAGATTTTAAAGAATGTCCTGCTATTGAGGAAAGTTTGTGTAATTTGAATGATTTTTCCGTAAATTTAGTGATTTTACTATCTTAGTTTTTGAATATAAATTTATAGATATCAGAAAGATATGCAAGATATAAAAACGCTAAACTTTAAAATTTTAAAAATATTCATGATTCTTATACTTTATTTTTATTTTACGGTAATAATAATAAACACATGTAGTTGTTATTAAAATATATAAAATTGTTAAATTTCGTGTATAATCTTAAAAAAAAAATAAACATTTACGATATTTAAAAGTATATTTCGAAAATTATTATGCATAGTAATGGTTCTATTAACTCTTAACTGACTAAAGAGAGTTTATAATTTATCAATGTTTGAAATATCTATTTTAAATTCTAGAGTTGTGATTAAAAAATTAAGTTACTTTAAATTTCCTCCAAAATCTTTAAGTATATTCAAAACGTGACAAATTTTTAATTTATTGAATATATTTATAAATAATTATTATATTATATACATAGTTAAGCAGCAGAAAATAATAAATGCAGAAATAATACCATGACATGTATAGTGAGGCAATAAGCATCATCATTGTTAAAAATATACAAAAGAAAAGAAGAAAAAAAGATGATTGCACAATTATGACCCTTAACCTTCTTGTTAGTTGAGTGTGTAACATGTAACTGATATGTAAGATGATTACACCCGTAGTTAGATTTATAATATTTGTTTTGTTAAATGTTCAAGTAAGAATAGAGAAGGTACTGCTTACTGCGACTAAATACAGTATATCTTTTATATTCACATTTAATATGAGGAAAATCTTAAACAGTTAATTACAAATATTATTTTAAATGTTATTTTTAAATTTGATACAAAATCTAATACTAAATTATTTAGGAAAATATAAAAATGTTTTAAAGTAGATAAATATCTATTTTTTTCCTATTGAGACTACATTTTCCTAAGAAGTTATATGTTAATGTATCCTGTGTAGATATAATAGATAGCCAGATTTATGACAACAATATATCGACTAAATTACTTTGAAATAACTACAATAATATCTTTGTAAATATGCTAATCAGGAAAACATATTATATGATGATATCAATCAAAAATCTAATCTTCTTGTAAATAGCTTACAACTATATTTTATTCACATCCAAGCCTACAAAGCAGTTTTTTGTATGTATCTATAGTTCTAGAAAAATTGAAGTGTCATACATTAGAAAGTTCAATTTATTTTTTGTTTATTTCAATGGAACTTCTATGAAACAACTTTAATTTATTGGAAATATTAAATGTTATCAGACTTGGTAAAATGTACCTATAAAGAACTAACTTATACGTATGTATGTATAGAATCCTGGTAATTCTGCTGTTATGCAATATATTATTGATATATAAAAAAATAGAAATATATAAATTCGTATAATTTTAGAAGAAATAACAAACACATTTACATAAATATTGGTTGACAGTCTTTAAACTTTTGTGGTATCTATTAATTATAATAAACTTTTATTTGTCAAAGAGAGCAGTTGTTTACTTCATAGAATATCATCAAAAAGTATTATAAGATTCGTTTTATTTTGTTATATTTTATTTTAAAACATTATTTTCAATAANTTATAAAGAACTAACGCATACGCATGTATATAATCCTGGTAGTTCTGCTGTTATGCAATATATTATTAATAAATGTAAAATAAAAATTATATAACTATTCTTATAATCATCACAATTTTTGAAGAAATAACAAACACATTTACATAAATATTGGTTGACAGTCTTTAAACTTTTGTGGTATCTACTAATTATAATAAACTTTTATTTGTCAAAGAGAGCAGTTGTTTACTTCATAGAATATCATCAAAAAGTATTATAAGATTCGTTTTATTTTGTTATATTTTATTTTAAAACATTATTTTCAATAATTCTAAAAGCCGTTCCTTTTAGAATTTTAATTTATAAACTGTTTAATTTATTAATAAATTCCCAAAATGTAATTGATGTTATTATATTTTATTTAATAACTTTTAGGATTTGTTAAATTTTTTGAAAAATAGAAAAAATATAAATCATTTTAACTTTTATCTATTTTATTTCTTAAGGAATTTATTTTTTATTATTTATGAAAAATAATTTTATATAAATAACTATTTATAAAAAAAAAATGTATAGACTGAACTTCAATTCAATAGCTTTATATTTTTTTGCATGTTTATATGATATTTAAATCAGTGTGTTATGCATTTAAAATGCGAATTAAATTTTTAAAAAGCTGATAATAGTTATTTGTGTATTAAGAGCGCAAAGTGGGACATTGTCGATTGAGAGATTGTTGCCGCCCGACTTAGGAGCGCGGCATTCTCTCGAAATCAACAATGCCCATTTGCGCTCGAAACACACACAAGATTTTTTCTACAGTCGCCACAATGAGTTATCCACCATAACAAAAAATAATAAGTTTTACATAGCAGGAAATTTTGTTAGGTTATGTAATGTACCGACAGAGCAACCATATGTTAGATTGACTTGTGAAGGTAATATACGTGCAGGTGACGTCAGCGAGCGTTTTTTTTCTACTTTGCCGCTCTAGAGCGGCAAAGTAACATTTTGCGCTGACACAAGCGCAAAACACCTACTTTGTATAGTGACTGTAGAAAAAATAATGTAAATAAATTAAGTAAAAGTAATCATTTAGAAATGTATTGGGAAATTATTTCTGTAACAAGGACAGAAATTGAAGCTTCATAGCTTCATGTATTATTCGAGCATTTAAGTATTAAAGATGATTCATTAAAATTAATACTATAGATGTTTTTGATTATAAAATTTTGTTTTAAATATTTATTTCAAAGTCAATATGCAAATGTTCTTATAGGTAGCTTAAAAACGCTTGAGGCTTAGTGTTAATAAAACCGTTAGAAATCTGACAAAATTTATAACAAATTCAATTCAAAGTGTTTCTTGTCTGAAATTTTTTTATAAGCTTATATTGTTAATATTATTGAAAATTATTTATTACATTTGAAATGTTTAATAAATGTATGTTATATTGTAATAAATAATAATATTTTAAAGTAAGTATGTAAGTAAAGATTTAGATAAATTTATATAGATACAAACATATTTCCTGGTCCTAGTTTAATTGCTTAACAATTGTAATAATTGCAATACATTTGACAAGCAGTGTGCATTATCTACATTAGAAAGTTGTAAATTTAATACTAACATAGTTTCATTTAAAATTTATAATAGTAAAACTAGTAATGCTGTAACTAACTACATAGATAATAATTGTAAATCATCGAAGACTTAATTTATTCAAAACACTAAAAACTTGTATGCGAAGTTGGTTAGCAGGATTTTAAACATTTATTAGTAATAACCTATTTTCATAGTTTATGATTCTTGTTTATTAGAGTTATTGTTTGATTTCACCGTTTTATTGTTATTTATATTAGCTTAGATATTTATTATTATTATTTTATTAAAAATTGTTTTATTGATAAATGTATTAAAACTGTTTTCATTCATTTAAAGCATATCTTAATTAGTTACAACATAATTATTGTTTCCAATAAAAACTGTTAAAATATTTGAATTTTTAATAAAAATAAATTACTGTACCATTGTTTAATAAACAAGTCTTATTTTGATAGTTTTGATAAATATAAATTCTGAATTTGATTGAAATTTATAGAAATATTACGATAAACGTAATATGTCATTTTTAGTAATTGAGAGTATTTTGTAAATTACAGATGCATCCTCCTCCAACGAAGCAGTGCATCTTCAGCAGCGTTTACGCAGTCTCAGCACTGAGTTAGTGACATTACGAAATCGCTTGCACGTTCAAGGAAACTCCCCTTCAACTCCTCCCAAAACATCCACCGGTGCCATTTCATCCCCTTCAAATAACTCACCTCAACTAGGTCCAAATATTACCACAACAACAGCCTCCGTCCACCCGCAACCTCATCAAACAAATAATAATAATAACAGTAACAACAATAACACTAACCAGAGTACAATCGTACAACCGATTGTACCACCTAGATCCGTTATCGGTTCTGTTCCTACCACAACAATTCCTCTGGGAGCAGCAAATATTCCAAATCCTGGTACCACAATTCCTTTATCTCCTTCAGGAGTTGGTCCAGGAAATGTGTCCGTGGCGGCTACAAATTGTGCAACCTTGCCAGGGGCTCTCGGAAATTCTGGAAATGTGCAAATGGTTAATTTTGCAAATGATTCACGACAGCAAAATGGCCAATGTCATATGCAACAAGGCAATATTACACAGAATACAGCTTGTGCCAATTTAGAAGATTTGATACATTTGCAAGGACCTTTGACTGAAGATGCTGTTATGAAATGTTTGCAGGCCAGATTTGCACAGTCTAACTTTTATGTAAGTATTTCTATTATCTATTTTGTATTGTGAATTAAAATATTTCTGTATTTGCATACTTATTAGTATTTTATACAAAACAGATATTTGAAACATNAAAATATTTTCTTTAATTATTTTATATCCGTTTATTTGTTCTATTTAAGACCAATAGTCAGGATATTGATTGAAATTTTATTTATATTAATTTTAATTAACAGTGTTAATTTAATCAATAAAATTTGCATTTATTTTGTTTCACAGAATATATTTAATAGTTTTTGATTTCAAAATATCACAGTTTTAGGCTGAGAATACATATAAGTAATAATAGTAAAATGAAATATAAATGAAGGCTTTTTAATTACTAATTATTAAGTAAGTCTATGTTTTTAATTTTTTTTTTAAGTTTATATTTATATTTATGTGTACTATAAAAGAATATAAATCATAATTTAAAATATATTTTAAACTATTATTATATATTCCAATACAAAGAATCGTACGAAGTACCTATTTATGTTCATTTCTTATTCTTGCATTGAAGTCTTTTGATAAAACATAAAAGACACTTTTCCACAAGAGCAATTTATGGATTGTAACGAAACAATTTAGGGCTGTTTTTCCTCTACGTCTGGAGTGTCAGAGCATCTTTTCTTGCCGGAGGGAGAGGGGTATGGTCATTGAACAGCAATGACCTTGGTATGTATGACTGCGTATATAGCTGTGTGTGGGTCTGTTTTGTCAGCGTGTATGTGTTTCAATATGAATATACCTGATACCTGGTCCCTGGTGCTAATACATTCTGTTCGTATGTGTTTGTATGTGTGTCGCAAATGCCGCGCCCGGAGGCGGGACCAACCGTTCTTGCTTTCAGGGCCGTAACAGGAGACTACCAATTTTTCATGGTCAAGATGTAAGTTTTGAAGGTTTTTTTCATTATTTTCAACACGATTTTCTATCTGATCGATTATTTTCAACAACTGCTGTTATTAATCATTCTATTCAATACATTATTATTAATGATATTATATATGTAGGTGAATAATATAAATAT
>CM008234.1:4244425-4273443 GCA_002278615.1 Pogonus chalceus
CTTTTAATGTTTTATTATATTGTCATGAATAATAATAATAATATAAAATAATTATAAGTTATGAAATTTTTTGATTTAATGGGATTTTAGGAGCGGAGGGATAGTATTTATAATATTGGTACACAACATGATGGGCCACACGTATAATTACTGGTCAAGGATGTCTCAGTACAAAGTAATAACTGACTAATTAATTCACAGAACTAATTAATCAATTCGCGTCTAAGTCCAGTGTTGTGATAAATCAGACTCAGTACGAGTCCTTCGCGTACAGGTGGCTATCAACCTGTTATCCACCATGTATGTAATGGATGTACCTAGTGCGACGTAATCAAGATTTTAAATATTTATTCCTACAAATAAAAAAAATGTAAATTTATTTTAGTTTATTTACTATATAAATGTCGCAGCAGATAAAATACTAATATAATAAATTACGTATGTTTCTGCTTATTATGTTAGTTTTTATTAAATGTTTGATAATATTAAAATGATAAAATGTTGAATAAGCAATATTATCACAGATAATTCAAAACGTACAAACTACCTGAAATTACTTGACTTTTATTTTATGATCAAGTAATTCAAATTACCTATATTTATTTATGCGTACTACAACATTTTATATAGAATAAATAAACATAATTATTTTTACACATCATTTTCGTATGTATATTCAATAAAATAGAAAATCTTCGCGTTTCGTTTATTATAAAATTAAATTATAACAACAAATTATTGTGCATAATAATGTAAGATAAACTTTTGGTGTTCAGTTTTGAATACTTACAATTTCTCAAATTGTTTAAAATCTTGAAAACGTCACATCTAAACGCGTGTATAGTATACAAAATAACCTTCTCAAGGGGGGTAATAGATATGCAACACAACATCAATCCTAGCATACCTGTGGTTTTATCAATCAATTTTAGCATTTTTTTAATAGTCCCTTAGTAGCAACAGTATGAACAAACTGTTGCGCCGAGTACGTACTCTTACAATACTTTTTTTTTTGTTCTTTTTTTTTAACTTTTATGAAAAAATGAACGCTCGATGGTGATCAGTGTACAATCTTACATAGATACTTTGGCACTGCCGAAGTCCGTCGAGCCGCCCACCGAATCGACTCCACCAACTAGTAAGAGTCCGCCAATTTAGGCAGTCGTACCGTTCACCAGAGTCTCTTTTGGTTTTGTGTCTGGCTGACGGCGAGAAGGAGGTGGCCGCTGATTACGTTTATTTGTATCGCGTTGTTGCTTTGGTGCACCGCCATCAACTGCAGGGTTATCTTTACTGGAGATGATCTGTAGTTGATGTGGGTCCCCGCTGCCGTTACCTGCCACTACTATGCTGTTTGCTGCTGGAACAAAGTTTATCAATGTAGCTTACGTCTTAATTTCATATGTAACGACTCGATGGTAAACACTTAAAAAATAATTTGTCTAAATTTTATATTCTAAAATCATCCATATTTAATTGATTTTCCATAAGTCTACATAATATATACAAACATATAATTTATTAAATTAAAAATAATAATTTTTTCAACATATACTTACATACGTTCTTCCAATAAAGTATAAAAAGTCCAAAATATTTGTAAATAGTATATACAAATAATAGAGAAAATAAGATATGCCTAAAATACTACAAACTAGCAATCAGTTTTAATTCAACTATTACAAAAAAAAATTATAATAATTTGTTACATATGAAAAGTTTTAAAATCAAATCTGATTGCAAGTAATCACACATCAATCAATTTTTCCATCTTCTTACCGTTGTTCGTTTCTGGAGCCCGACCAGATGGTGTGCTGCTTCTGGGTCGGGCTCGACGACGCCTTCTTCTGCGCTGAGCTGCTCCTGGGGCTCCAGCTGCCGCGCCGCATTCCATACTCGACACTGACTCTAAGACAGCCACTAGTCACCACACTACTCTCTACATTTCATTCACACCGAGCAAACACAACACCCACAATAATAATAGAAAATATCTACGCCAGAAGCAAGCATAATTTCAAAGTATGAAATAAAAAATAACACGGTAATATACTTAATTTATATTAACTGAGTTTCAAACAAATAACTTTTAAATATTCTGAATAAGTATAAAAAGGATTTTAAATTTAATATATTGAAATTTAAGGGAATATAACTAATTTTATGTTTTAATAAATCATATTTATACGATTTTGTGAAAGTAAAATTATAAATAAAATATATATTATTAATATTCAAAACATAATAAATGATATTTAAATGAAAAGCGTATTAAATTTTAGTTTGCCAGTTAAGCAAATAAAAGAAAGTTCATTATTTCATACTTCTCAATCACCCAAAACTAAATGAAAAATGCCATTCGTAGTAGAAACACAAAAAATAAATTTACTTCTTGTAATAAAAATACAAAAAGAAAAATTACAATTTATTGTGTTTATCCACTATTGGCCAAAATTAAAAATACACACCTGCTCACTCGGCCGTTGTCTCATCAGTAAACCGAGTGACTATTCAGCACATAAGTTGTCAATTCTGCAGTTAATAATTAATATGTGAAAACCAAGCTTTGACTTACCTCTATCAATGCTTGAAATTTCTTGGCTATCCAAAACTATGTCTTCATCGTCTGTCATTCTTCTACGCTCATCTCGGCGATTATCTCTACGAGATTGACCGCGTCCACTGTTACGTTGATTTCCATACTGTCTAGGTGGGAGATCACGAACACGCTCATCTACCGTATCAGGTGTTTGATGTCGTGAACCGCCTAAATATTTACAATACTTAAAATTTCTACTGCATTATATAAACAATACATATTTACAAAATGATGGGTGTTAACATATCAATAAAGTTAATAATAATAATAAAAAATAACATTTCCAATAAAAATTTTAAGCATATTTCAAATGATTTATACAATTAAATTTATTTACTTCTAAGATATGCTTTTTGTAATAATTTGATAAAAAATTCATTTTATCAAATTATTTATAACATGATTTAAAACTAAATGAATTATGGTAGCATTATTTAGGATTCGAACCCAAAGCAATTTACAGCGACTAACAGTTATATAAATAACTGAATACAACAGCAAATAAAATATTAAATTCATTCAAGTTTTGTGTCACTAATTTTATTATTTTTGTTTA
Source organism: Pogonus chalceus (assembly GCA_002278615.1). Taxonomy (NCBI): domain Eukaryota; kingdom Metazoa; phylum Arthropoda; class Insecta; order Coleoptera; family Carabidae; genus Pogonus; species Pogonus chalceus. The sequence goes on from CM008234.1 coordinate 4,247,581, forward strand.
CAATTATTTTAATTTTATGTAAATATTTACCATTTTGAATAACCATAAAACCATATGTTCATAAACCAAACCAGTAAATTCTTCTTATTTTCAAATAGAAAGTTTCAGTAATAGTAAAATAAAATAATGTGCTTATGAAAATAAAATACATAAGTGGAAAAGGATTGGTAAAGAACCCCGTCAATACCCTTTCAGGCACTGGCACATGCACATGCAAACTAAATGTCTGACAAAATACATAAATTTCATAGATAATACAAAAGAAGTGACATTTTCAGCTGAAAGGGTATAGAAAAGCCCTGTAAATTGTCCATAAATTCCATTATAAACTAGAATAAATCTACTAATTTATGAACAACTCTTGTATTATAGGTACATAAAATAATAACAAGAGTCTAATTTGTATAGAACAAATTTATATTTCTTATAGAAATTTTTAGTCAAACAATATACGATACGCTTATCAAAAATGCTTATATTTAAATAACGATTGTATGTATATAGACGCACAACGAACACAATATTATTTATATAAAATAAAACTTCATACCCTTCCAGTCTTAAATGTTTCACTATTTTGAAGTGTAAAACTTAATTTAAAAATGTGCAAATTGCGAAATAAATAAGTCGATAAAAAAATAAATAAACCACACAACAAAGTGAAATTAAATCAGAGAGAAGATAGAGGAAAGAAGAATTATTGTCTGCTTACCGGTCAAAAAATTAAATAACTGTATCTTCTCTCTGAAAGGTGTTTTAAAAGATAAGTGTATTGAACAGAGAGCAACATGCATCATAACAACCAAGTTCAAACATAAATAAAAACTGCAATATTCAGTTCATTTAAGACAGCAATACATGTGAAAATATATTTTAAATTGAACATATATACTTGTAATATTTTATTGTCGATGTGTAATAGTTAAAACTATATTTTCATAAGTACATTAGAAAAAATATATATTAATTGGTAAATAAAAAATATGGCAAGTTACAAGCAGAGAAAATCAGTCTATTAATCTCTAATGTAAATTAACTTTTAGTATAAGAACCAAGATTAAAAATTTTGCTAACCAACTGTGAATTTAAAAAATATTTTTAATTGAAACTTTATGATATCACCAGTGCACTATTAGCATCACATTATGTCAGCCTTTTAAACATAGAGTTAAGTAAATATAATCACAGAAATTCTTTAAAACCAAATATTTCTAAAATAATGAAAATTTATTGAAAAAAACCTTTAATTTATCTTATTAAAATAATTTATCAATGTCATTTTTCAGTAAACAACTCAAAAAGTAAACTTTATACTTTGAAAACAAATAAATAATAAAAATTAGTGTGACCAAAACATGAACTAAAGAAGTATTATTCGCTTTTCTGAGTGAACGATTTTTTTATAGGCTAAAATTAATGTAAATTCCCACATAATTATAAATAAATTCAATTTACTTAACTAGATGTAATTATAAATATTAAAAGTAAAACCTAAAGAATCCACAAATGAACACAAGTATTATGTTTTAAAAAATTTAATACTTAACAATCAAAATTAATTATCAGACTATTGTTCTCTATCAGAAAAGTGTACACTAGATTGACATTTTATAGGAATTTTTTAAAATCTATATGATTTTCATTCAGAATAACGAATAGTTCTTTTTAAACAAAACGAGATACGGTTGAGAAAAAGAATATCAACCAGCGATACTCATTTCTCATTTCCGTTCATTCGCTGTTCTATTTCTACCGCGCTGTTGTTGATATTTATTATCACGTGAGGAATTTGATTGTTTATCCATAAATTGTGTACGCGACTCACCCCGCCCACGGCCGTTAACCACGCCCCGCCCGTTAACAACGCCCCGTCGCCCATTAGCATAGTCATTCGTGGTACCAGTACCGGTGTTGTATCTTGATTCACTGTGTCGACCCGGTCCACCCCGGCCCCGCCCACCACGGCCACGCATTGATCCACCACGGCCTCCTCGACCAGTGCCACTATCCATATCTGAATTATATCCCCGATCATTCCGTCTAGTAAGTTGCAAAGATTGCGTAGAACCCACTGTAGAACCGTGAATATTACGCAATTCTTGGTCAATTACAAGTTTTTCTTGTCGAAGCTGCTCAACTTCCTAAACAAAATTCAAAATAATTAAGATCAATTTGACAACCTAAAGCTTGTATTAGACTTACCCGTAAATGTGCTAGATGGTACTCAAGTAAAAGCTTTGCATTGGATATACTTTCCACAGTACCAACAAATACAAAGGGAACTTGGCCTTCTTCTCTAGGAATAGTCGGCTGTGGTTCGTTATCGCCTTCAATTTTAACTCGTACCTGTGTATCATAAACATAAACCACAAAAATTATACCCGCCTGAAGAAACTAGAAACTATTGAGACTTACTACACCACTTTTGTCGACGATTTCTTGGATTATTCGACCATTTTTTCCGATGACTTTACCCACAAGCGCTCTAGGGACTTGTAGAGATTCTTCACTGTATTCAAGCATGCTGCGGGCTTTTTTTACTGCTTCATCAGTCTAGAAATAAATCATTTTCTTGTAATATATGTAACAATAAATAAAACTTTAAAATATTCATTATAAATTAAATAAATAATGTACACACCTCTCCATAAATTTTGAAAGTACAGGAATTTTCTTCTAATTCTATATTCGTTATTCCATCAACTTTCCGGGCCTGTTGAATATTAGCGCCATGGGCTCCAATAGCTAATCCCATTAAATCATCTCGAACACTAAATTCTTCTGAATATCTGCGCATATATAAATAAAAAACAATAAATTTCTATTCTAAATGTATTAAATAATTAATATATTTATGATATACAAGATATCTAGAAACCAGTTATAAAAACTGAATTTAAAAATTCNTTACATGCACATGCAAAATATTAAAAATATTTCTACCTCTACAAAGTATACATAGAATCGTTCCACAACCAAAATAATAGTTCATGAACATATCTAAAATAAAAACGTTTCAAAATAAAAATAAACAAATTCTAAGACCCGCACAACCTTCATAAAATTTCATAAGAATTTAAAATATAGTTTTAATAAATATTTATTAAAATAAATAAATAATAACAATTACCAAGAAGAAAATTTAAAATAAAAGAGACTCGACTCGTTATATCAGTGGTTCTCAAACTCGGGCCAAGAAACTCTATCGACAGAGTGTGGGTGGTGCAGGTGGTACTACAGTGCATGCGAATGCAGTACAGGCAGCCATGACCACAGTTACGCTACAAGAATAATTTTCTCACCTGGTACCGCCCCGCCCGGCCTCATAGTTTGAGACACGCTGATATATAGGTTTATATTTGCTGAAATATAAAAATAATATTTGATTGATATGTTTTTATAGCAATTACTTTAACGACTGATATTTTAGTAGATTATTTCTTACAAAATAAAAGTATTAAGAAATCAATTTTAAACCCAATTCAAAAAATAAATAAAATTAATTCAATAAATACGAATTGTTTTATTGTATATACAAAAAAAAGTTCAACGATTTAAATTCTGCTGAATAAATTTGTTTATATTTATTATTCGCTTTAAGTATTTAAATTTAATTCATTTTCACTCATTGCCTGTGATTTTTTAAGATAAATTTATAAATTAATATAATTTTATTGTAAATGGTTACATTGATATTAATTAAATATATGCGAAAATAAAAATTAATGTATATTTCATCCCTTTTATATAAAAATATCTGTCATTATCATTCAAGTCGCTTCGAAAAAGCTAATGTAAACGTACTCAATGACATTTGTACTTTCTAGTTGTGCAAGTCACATAATTTTAAATGACCTAACAAAGATAAACAATCAATAATTTATTGAGACATATTTCCCTTAAAATTTAATAAAACATCTAATTTCTTCACATTATTATTTTTGGATTTATTCATGAACTATTAAATTAATTATGTTAACATTAACAATACTTTATTGATATTTACGCAGTTCAAAATACTGACTGATAATAGAAAGCATAATATTTATTTTATTTTAAAATATCTATTTTTGTAAACCAAATAAAAAAGAAATAAAATTTTATCTATAATTATATTCAGGTTATAAACAATGTATTAGTTCATTAAATATGCCAAGTGATTATAGCTTATATTAAAATATATTAAATTAACACTTATTTAACGTTAAAAATATTTGTTTCATTAAACTCAAAATATAAAAATAAAATACATAATAAGAGAAAATAATATACATTTAGATAAGAAATGAAGTATGTATTTAAAAAGTAAATTTAATTGTGAATAAAACAAAAATATTTAACATTTATTACACATGAAAACAAAAGCTATCTGACTTACCCGCCAACGTTAGCCAATTTAGTGCTTTCTAGTTGCCTTGCAGCTTCTTCAGTTCGTTTCAATAATAGAACTTTTTGAGACAAATTCCGAAAATGCATTTCTTGTATCAGTTGACTTCGTTTACGACTATTTTCATTTCGTGATACGATGTACAATACCCCTCGTTCAGGTATGAATCTACATATTGCTGCTCCAATAGTCTTTTGAAATTCTTTATGTGCATTTTCAATTTTTGCGTATTCCCGAAGTTCTTCAGGTACTTCAATTTCAAATTTAAAAAACATTGATTTGTCTACATGGCTATTCGCAACCCTCGATCTTAATTTATCACTCTGCATAATTTCTGTATATGTTTTGTCCCAAAATATGTATTCAACTACGTAAAAGTCTCCTTTCATCATCTGTAACAAAATTAAACGAAATTCATTTAAACATAAATGCTTGAAAACTAATAAAACGAAGATAAATATTTTTTAAAATTATATTTGAATTAAATTTAATAAAATTCTGATATATACCTTAATTACTGCTTTCCACCATCCCATAGCCTCCGTATCATTCGATCTGGAATAAACTTCGATTTCCTCCCCTTCAGCAAATTCATGTTTATTATTTGATTTCGGTGGAAACCGTATTTGTGAATAAGGAAACTTTGATTCAGGCTGCCAGCTATAACATAATTAGGGGAATCACAAAATTATTATCATCAAATCATTTCTAATAAAACTTACTCATCTTCAAAACGCACTAATACTTCGTCATCATATACATCTAAAATAGTGGCCTGTAAAAATAATACATAATTAGAATTTAAAAAAAAAATTCGTTAATATAAACAATTTGTAAATTTTATTGTATTTAATAATAATGCAAGAACTAATTTTATACTTTCGCATAAATTACAGAATATAAATTAAAGAATGTGGTAGTATCATGCTCCAATCACTCTAAATATGTACATTTTTTATTTCTTATATTTCTATAAGAACGATGTTAGTTGTACTCATTCTTCTATTTTTATTTTATTCACAAATTTTATTTCATAGTTTATTATAAATATATCTATAAAGTATAAATGTATACGCTATTCGTTAGTGGGCTGTGCTTATAAAAAGAACCTGAGAATATTTATATTTAAATCTTTAAAATAAAACTCATTCATAGTTCGTTGTTCGTTCAATAAAAGACTCGTAAACTTAAATGGAGTAAATATGTTCGGTAAAACGCATTTTTTATAAAAGCATAATTTCATATCGATCAAATAAAATGGGGAAAAGCAAAGCATAATGCTAAATAATACAATAATTCACAGAACATGTGAAAAATCACGCCCTGTCAAACGGACATGGCGTCGACAAGAGCCGCGTTTTCTTAGGTTCACACGGCCCAAAATTCTTAAAAAGTATACAGGCGATGCCAATGAAATGACATATAAATTAAGTGTAATAACTAAAGATATGTAAATTACGCTTTTAAAACATAAAATAATTAGTACTTTTATTTTTACATACCTTATAATACGCTCCGTTTTCGCCGCATACTTCAACTGCGAGGTCCTCCATGTTGGTTTGGTGAGGAAACAGCCTTGGAAAAGCAAATCGTACGCTACGTTTCTCACTGAACAAAAAGAAGATGTCCCAAACTATATTACGTTTACATGTACATGTTAATTCTTCTTCATTTAAAGTATTATACCATACAGTACTATGGATAGAATTTTGACAAATGACATCATAAAAATTGAATTATTACTCATTTTGGAATATAAGAAGAAAAATCAATTTTTCCATGAAGTATAATTATTTTAATTATCATTGAAATATATAAAAATTTTAGTGTTATTTAAAAATTCACATTTCAAAACGTTTTATTAACATAAAGTTAAAAACACATTCCAATAAAGTAAAAGTTATAGTTTTAAAACGTTAGAAAATGTTAATTATATATTTTATGGGAATATTTTTGAATACTTCAAATGATAAATAAACCAAACGTAATTATAAGCCATTATTAGGAAACTCACCAGGCGCCCAGCAATTTTAATCTGAATTAAATTTAAAGTGTAAACAAGCCAGTAGCTTGTAAAGCAATGAAAATGACAAGCATGGCCGAAACCAGTATAAAGTGACAGATGGTAAATTAATTATAATTTCAAGAATTTATATAAACTTACATGGTTCTATATCAATATCAAAATGTCCAGTAGTAGTGATTCTGAAGAATTTTTCGATGCTGAAGATATTACTCCAAGCCGTAACTCAAGGTAGATGTTATTAATAATATAAATTAAAAGTTAATTAACCTCATGAAACTTAACTTATAAATACGAATTATTTTATTATGCTAGCAGTAAAACCCCATACACTCTTGTTTACAGTACTTATCTGAAAAAGAAACAAATGAATTTATTAGTAATCATTTTATTTGACAGTTTCTAGAATTTCGTCATTTGATAATTGTCACGTGATAAATATTTAAAATATTATTGGTTAGGGTCCATTAAGAAATCTAAAATATAAATTATAGCTTACCTGATTGTTAACTGAAACATAATATTTTCATTACAGCAATAGTGCATCAAGTAAAAGAAAAGTTACCAATGTTGACTCAACTATTATAAGAACTGGATCAGAACCTATAATAAGCACTTGTAAATCCTCGTCAACGTTGTCATTAGAAAATAGTACCGAAAATCTAATACAACATGATTCTTCGGTAAAATGATGCTAAATGTAAATTGAAATTTTAACTTAATTTCATTTATATTTTGTAGCCGCCTGACTTTGCTTATAAACCAGTTGATCCAACAATTGGCCGTAAACGATTTCGTGAGTTGCGTCAAAAAATGCAAACAGATGATGAAGATGCTACAACAGGCAATACTTCTCCACCAGATAGTCAAACATCCTCCGTAGAAGGCGTATATGCAACATCAAATCGAACGTCACATCCATTTCGGATTATAGAACATGATGCTCTTAGTCTTCAGAGTATGAATTCATTAGGACGTGTGGGTAGAATATTAGGTTTGTTATTTAAGACGTTAGTTTTTATTATAAATTATAACTTGGATAAAATATGTAGGTGCTGTTCGCGATATGCAAAGTACAGGTGCTTCTCTTTCAACACTGTCAACAAGTTCTAAAGATTCAGAATCAACACCTAGTTCTAAGGAAAATTCACAAAATCCAAGTACAGTAGCATTATCAATACAAACGCAGTCTGCAGAAAATTTAGATAACACTGCCACACTGCTATCCGATAAATCTCGAGTACCCTTACTTTTACCTTTACAAGAGCCCGACGTCATTGCAAGCACAAAAAGTTCTAGTGTTATTCAAAATACTTCAGTAGATCAGACAGTTAAATCTAATATTGAAGAAACTTCATCTGGACCTGTAGCTCCGCCTAGAAGAAAGAAGAAAAATAAAGTATCTTCACAGCCGCCAACGCTCAAAGTAAATATTAAATTAAAGTTTCTAGTATTTTAAATAATTCTTTGCAAATTTTTCTAGCCTAATACAGATGACGATATGCCTATAAATTCTCCGTTAGCTAGTCCTGCAAGTACAATAGAATCATTAACAAGAGAATTTGAGCATTCATTAGATTATGAGTTACCTCACAAGTCAAAATATAACTCTATAGAAGAAAAAAATAAATCAGAAAATTCTTCAAAGTCAAGCACAATTAAATCCGCAGTATCACGTGAATTAGATTTTTCTTTAGATATAAGAGATGCTACAAAAGGTCAGTATGTAGTGAAACCACAAGATGAAGATAAATCAAAAGCAGAAGGTCCATCACTTGAAGAAATTGAACGAATAGAAAAATTAAAAAGTGAATTATTAAATACAGCTAAAAAATCTAGTGAAGTTAATCATAGATGTTCAACAAATGGTAATAGTATTGGTCGGAGTAGTTTAGGACCACACAGAAGTGTTAAAGCTGGAAATATTCAAAGAGGTTCTAAAGAAAGAAGAAGATCCGCCGGTGATGAAAGTATGATAAAACAGTTAAATATGTTTGTTCGTACTAGAACTGACTCAGGGAAAAAATTGAGTGATTTAGAAATATTAGAACAAGTTACAGTGCTTAATTTAGATACTGGTGAACGTGTACCATTAAGTATAGCTGAAGAAAAAATACCACAATGTATAAATCCTTTATCTTTACAAATTATGCGATTAACATCAGAATATGTAAGTAACACAACTATTGACAAAGAGAAAGAATCTGATGAAGAGAGTATCGACAGCAAAAAATCTTCAATACCATTAGAAGATACAGATGTAGATGTTAGCCGTGTTAGGAAAAGAACTCAGAAATTAAAAAGATTCTTAGGTTCAACTGTGAAAAAAACAATGGACAAAGCAAAATCAATAGCACAAGAAGTATCACATGCAAGGCACAAAGAAGATATATTTGACATTGTTGATGAAGTTAACCCAGGCGAACAAAATATTAAATTAAAAGCTTCAAACTCACATAAAGGACCGTACGATATGGAAAATATCCAGCATGTACAGGAACTCTGTGGTGAACACGCTGGTGCAATTTGGTGCATGAAATTTTCTTGCTGTGGTAGATTACTAGCTACCGCCGGGCAAGATAAAGTGCTACGTGTTTGGGTTGTTCGGGATGCGTTTCAATTTTTTCAAGATATGCGAACTAAGTATAATGCGGAAAAAGTTTCACCTACACCTTCTCAAGAAAGTTTAATGTCTCATCATTCTACTGAGGATCCAAATTTAACGGCTGTTGTAGAATCTGCTAAATTAGAAGAAGGTAAAAAGAGTATTTTTATGCCGAAACCATTTTGTACATATTCAGGGCATACTTCTGATTTATTAGACGTGGCATGGTCCAAGAATTATTTTTTATTATCAAGCTCAATGGACAAAACTGTCCGATTATGGCATATTTCACGGAAAGAATGTTTGTGTTGTTTTCAACATATAGATTTTGTAACCGCTATTGTTTTTCATCCGCGTGACGATAGATATTTTCTTAGTGGTTCATTAGATGGTAAATTAAGACTATGGAACATTCCTGATAAAAAGGTCGCTGTTTGGAATGAAGTTGACGGACAAACGAAATTAATAACAGCCGCTAATTTTTGTCAGAATGGTAAATTCGCTGTTGTTGGAACGTATGATGGGAGATGTATATTTTATAATACAGATCAGTTAAAATATCACACGCAAATACATGTACGGTCTACACGGGGGAAAAATTCAACTGGCCGTAAAATAAGCGGCATTGAACCCATGCCTGGTGAAGATAAAATCTTAGTTACATCTAATGATAGCCGTATAAGATTATATGATTTGTGTGACTTGAATTTATCGTGTAAATATAAAGGTTATGTAAATGTTAGTAGTCAAATCAAAGCAAGTTTTAGTCACGATGGTAAATATATTGTTAGCGGTTCGGAGAATCGAGATATTTATGTTTGGAAAACACATCATGATTATTCTAAATTTTCATCAGTTCGACGAGATCGTAATGATTTTTGGGAAGCTATTAAAGCACATAACGCTGTTGTAACTTGTGCTGTTTTTGCTCCACATCCTGATAGTATTATTAAAATGGTTGATGAGCAAATTAGTAGTTCTAACGCGAATGGCCATAATGCAGCATCTGATTCAAGTAATAAAGTAAGTTTAAAACACGAAAAAATATGTATATACTGTTGATAATTATTATTTTATTTATTACAGGTTGAAGATCCAATGGTCGAACAAAGAACTAAGGGTTGTGGCGGCCATGTATTAGTCAGTGCAGATTTCAGTGGTTGTATTAAAGTATTCATCAATAAAATGAAACCTAAACATAGCTCACTACCTGCATCAGCTCTAGCATAGAACACGTTTGCTTGTGATTTTTTAGCTAACACTTTTAATTAAGCAAGCTGATTAATTTTAGATATTATTCCAGTAATAGTTTTTAATTATAACATTCTGTGAGATATTTTTAACGTACTATTAGATTTAATTTATACATACATATGTTGTAAAAATTAGGAGTGCCAAGTAGAAACTACATATTGTTAAATCTACAAATCAAAATTACGTGATATATTTGTAAATATTTTTAGATTTGTTGTTAACAAATTATAAAAAAAAATAATTTTAATTTTAAAATAAACTATTAAAAAACTAACCTTGTCTTTTTATTTATTTATTATTTGTATATCTGGCTAATTAGTCGTTTTCTTCCAAAATATACATTTATTTATTACCTTAAAAATAAAATAAACTACAATTTTCTATTAGATACTAATCTCAAAAACTTTTGAGATACACCAGTTTAAATTATGAAAAAAAAAATGCTTATTTAATTTAATGAATAATTATTTACTTGAAATTGACAAAAACATAAACATATGATTCAGTTGTATCAGATACTGTTATCATAAACGAAATTAAATGTTTATATATTGTGGTTATTTCGTTGCAAAGTTAAATTTTTCAATTTCTCGTATTATCACTTGAAAGCGGAATTACACTCCTACGTAAATAAATACATTTATATATTTATAAAAGATAGTTGAGCAAAAAATATTTCCGTAGTTACAGATAAAATAAAATATAACTATTATTTCAGTTCAATTTTGTGTCCGAACGTTGTTTAATATTTATAAAAGATATTAGCGGAATAATGACTACGAAATATTTGTTTATTTTATCAGTGATATTAGTATTATTTTTTAGTGTTAATTGCATTAAACGAAGAGAGGATAAAACCAAATGTCCTCATGTTAAAGTTATAAGACATTTCGATATTCATGAAGTAAGTATTAATTAATATAAAATAATAAATAATATATTTACAAAAAAAAAAAAACAAAGTTGCGAAATGAAAAATTTTGAAAAAACTAACTAAGATAATATTTCCAATTTAAAATGTATAAAAAGTGACCGAGATTGTGTTGTAGTTTTAATATAACAAGTAGTTTGAATCGGATTAAATTGAATGCGAATTCGTGAGCAATTCGGATCACGCGGTTATAAAAAAGTAGATCATCTATGTCACGAATCTTGAATTAGATATGCGTATTGGTTTGGCAACAGGTTGTTAGGTATGTAAAACAACTATATTGTTTTTATTGAATAGTTGTGATGAATTTTAATCAAATATTTTGTTCAATTATTTCAATAAAATGCCATGAAATTATTTATAATTAATTTAAAATAATATTTATGTTATTAGTTATTAGGATCATGGTATGTGGTACAATATTACGCAAGTTCGGAAGAAGCGTTAGCATATCGCTGTATGCGTGCCCTTTTCAATATAACTTCAGCGCCGACAGATCATGGTTTGCTAGAAGTGAACATGAACTTCACTTACAGCTTCACAGATGATCCCATCAATGAACAACTTCAAGGAAACATTACCTGGAATATTCCCAAACCGGAAAGACCGGCTCACTGGGTGCACGCAGAAGATACCTGTATATATATTTTTAAATATTTATTCACATATAAAGTAATAATTACATGATTTTATTATTTTAGATGAAGGAATTTACAATACATACGTACTTGATTCAGATTACAAATCATGGGCTTTATTATTACATTGTGCTGAAAAATCAAAAGAACCCAGATATCTATCCAGTTTTATTATGAGTCGAACGCCTGAATTAGGCAAAAATGTTATTTCTTACCTTAGAGATAAACTACCTAGATATGACATTGATTTGGCTTTTATGTTTGATATGTCTCAAAAAGATTGTGATACACCAAATTTAGGTCCTACTGGATTGGAATATTTGGTCTCATCGTCTAAGCGGAATCCACAATCTAGAAGACATCCAATGAAAAGACATCATAAGAAAAATAAAAATAATCAACCAACTACTACTACAGCAATATATCACAGCTTGTAATAATTATCTATTTTATAATTATTTTAATATGTTATTCTGTAAACTTTAAAATGAAATAAAATTAAGTTTCAATAAATTAATATATACCTCGAGAAAATAAGAATATTATTTGTTTTTATCTTTTAAATACAATGTATTAAATCTTCTTTAAATAAATGTTTATTATAATAAAATACAATTTAAAGTTTTGTTTGTTTTATACATTCTGAATTTTAAATATTTATCCATTAAATATTTATTCATTAAATATTATTAGTAAAAAATAATTGCTAATCTTTTCATTTTTATCAACAGAAATCAGCCAAAAATAGTTACTTAAATGACATTTTGGCGATAATAAATAAAAATTTTGATATAGGAAATTTGTTATATTTAAATATGAGTTTCATCTACGTCTTTAAAAATAATGGCGAATTCTCTTTATTAGATCTTTAAATAATAAAAAATTAAATTATATCTATAATTCATTAATATCTCCCATATCTCACAAATTAGCTTCATTTCATCCTTTTAACATTCAACTACATAGCCTAAATTAATTACACTTTGAAATTATTTTGCAAACGTAACTTTAATTACCTTTAAAAAAATACATTAATTAATTAAAATAATAAGGAACAAGTAACATTTGATAAATGTAACTAAATATCAAATGTTCAATATCAATTTAAGAACATATTTAAAAAATACAAGATAACTCTTTTATTTTCCAATAATTTCAAATTAAAAACACTAATTGCGAATGCTTTTGTTTAAAAATAAATAAATAAATAACTAAGATAATTGAGCTATTTACAGCATTCAATGTTACGATTGCGATAAAGTATATAAAGGCCAGACGAAGGGGAACATCTCTAAAATAATCAAAGAACCCGTGTAACATGTTAAAAACAAAAATATTTCTAAGTCGGCTCATTCTTTCCATTGTAATATCACTGCACTTAATTTAACTTTAAATATTGTCAAATTACTTAAGATTAATAATAATTATTCCTTCTATTACCTTTTGAGAAGTGTATATACCTTTGATAAATAACATAATAGCAATATTTGTCTCAAGTGACGAAACAATTTAATTGTGTGTTAAATTTTTAAATATTAACTTTATAGAAATCCTTATAATGATTGAAATTTGTACATTTAAAATAATAAAACTTTAAATACACACCGCAAACTCATAAAAACATGTTTGAATCATACTTTTTCTTATAAATATTAAGTGCTGTCTGAAACCCACCTTCATTTTCCCACATTTATTAAACTTTTGATTTCGAATTTATCGATTTAGCGTAGGTTTTCTTATAACTAATAGAAATAAATTTAAGAAAAATATTTATTACTGTTCAATTTTTCTTAATAGGAAATTTAAAATTTATATTTTATGAAGAAAAAGTTAATAAATATCATACTATAAAAATTATAATTCATTTAATACACTTTCGCCTACACAAGAAACACTTTATAAATTTATAGTTTTGGTATAATTTTCTATAAATATATTATATTTCATATGATAAATTACTTGGAATATTGATTTATTCACACATATTCTATTCACACAATAGTGTTTTACACAGAAGTATTTGTGTCAACACTGACCTAGTGTTAAATGTGTGATTGTGTGATGAATAGTAAAGTGAATAGAAAATGATGACAATATAATATATTCATTCTCACATCAGCTAACGTCACCTAAATATAAAATATTAAACGGTATTCAATATTTATAGTAAGTGTATGGATATATGTATGTGAATTGTTAATTTATGTAAATTATACAAATTTTTATATTTATTTTTCTCTTATGCTAATGGCTCTATTAGAAAACAAACTTAACTTAAATAAAATATTGAATCAGTACAAATTACCTCGTTTTAGTTTTTATATTTCGAAAATAAAACATTTGAAAATGCTTATTCATAAATTCATTCATTTGTTTATAACTAGAAACAAGAGAATAAAACAAAACAATACATGAAAATATATATAAAATTATATACAGATATAGAATACATTTAGAAACAATCAAATTAATTAGAAAGAAAAGTTAATAAGATTTTTAAAATTTCACGGACAATTGTAAAGTATTTCATTATATTTTCGATGTTTATCATTAATTTATAAATAGATAATTTAAAAAAAGAACTGTAAAATGTAAAATTGATTAAGAATAATAAGTTTCAAGTTCAGTAATTTTAAATCATTATCAGATAGATGCATAATAATTAAAGTTATATTTTTACATTCACTGATCACTGAATCTGATATTATAATAGTAAAGTAATAGTATTTCCTGTGTAAATAAAAATAAACGCAATCAAATTAAAAAGCCAAACTATGTTTAAATATATTGTTATAGTACATTTAAAGGAAGTTAAATACATTATAAAGACATACAAGGAAGCAATTTAAAACAAAATATAGAATATCGATAGAGATAGCTGGATTATATATAACCTTATAATTTTTGTCAAAAATGGCCTATTTTTAAGACAGAAATAGACTAAATATTTAATAAAGCGTATATTTCTAAAATTTCAGCCTAATAATGCAATTATTTCTCGAGATTTTTTAGTAAAATTTGCCTATTTTTTAAGGTATTATTTTTAAGAAAATCGATTTAGTATTTAATGAAGCATATATTTCCAAATTTTCAGTTTAAAAGCGCAATTATTTATTAAGATTTTTACAAAAAACAAAAATGTTCAAAATCGCTAAATATAGCTGGACTATAGTCTAACGATTTTATACAAAAAAGAGAAATAAAACTGTGGAATTTTTTATTATATTTTTATATGAAAAGTATATGTGACATTTCTAAATAATTAAATTCAGAAATTTTCATAATTTCTAAAATATTTTACATAATATTGCATAATAAGTTGAATAAAAGTCTTAAAAACAAGTGAACTAGTTTATTATAATAAAATTTTAGGTTATAATAGATAAATTCTACAGTAGTTAGGAAAAAAATCGTATGTACATGTACGCAAAAACTCTTTTTATAATCATAAGCATCCGACATACACGATGGCGATCCACTAAAACCAACTAATCGGGTCAATCGACAGTGGTCCGGCACTCCGGCAAATCAGAATGCGAAGGACGCAAACTCAAACGGAACAATGATCAACTCATCTAACCCAAATATTATATATTATAAAACTAGTATGTGATGATGTTGGCAAAGTCGGAGCGGAACAAACTTACACAATATTAAATAAGAGTAATAATTATTTCTGTGGAATGTTTCACCATTCATACACTACGATACGCATACTGGAGATGTAATGGCTAATCGTTTCTTAAGAAAAAAAACAAACTTTAATATTATTAATCATTTCTAAAATTAGAATTACCACAACGTTGTCCATTTTTAATTATTTTACTGTAAGTCGTAAATTTGTTTTTTAATCATCATTGGAAATTGGTTAAAGATTTTTTTTGCCAGTTTATTAAGTAAAAAGAAATTTTTATGACTTTCTTATTTTGCATTTTTCTATGTCTGATTCAGTTTCTAAGTTAAAATAATATATATATGAATAAATATTATAATTAATAGAATTTATCGATAAATTGTACAATCAATAATGGCAATCATTACCATCGAAGTTGATATTATTTTTAGATGATAAAATTTATTATACAGGTGGTGAGTTTTATAATTACAATAGTAGATCTAATAATAAAACTAGTATTCCCTCATTAAAGACGATTAGCGAATATTTACAATACTCTGATTTATATTTTTATATTAGCATAAATTTTCAGTTTTTTAATTATTTTATATAAAATATTTAAAGTTTTTTAAACAAATAATGTTTCTATAAAATAATTAAAGAAAACATACACGCATAGCCCACTAAAACACATATTGAAGTACTTACAAAAACACGTAAAGGAATGGATGAACACACCTTGTCAATAAGAAAAAGAATTTAACAACAACCCACAGAAGACAAGTATTTACACGTGTGATATGTGAAATTTATACGGAAGAATATCTTTTCAATAAGTGAAAAATTAATTAACAAATCCAAAAAGATATTTAATAATAAAAAAACAAGCAATCAAAATTAAACAAATATTTTATTTTAAGTAAAAAAGGTAATCACGCTAAGATGAATCTTCCAGTAAACACATATTCGTGATATGTGTTCGTCTCAGGTGAATTAGTAAATAAAGAGTGTCTAAAAAATTAATTGCTTTATTTACTGCGTGATATTATCAAAGACTACTTGACCGGTATAAAAGTTTTGACATTCAATTTATTTACAAACACGCACAATTGTTTCACCCTGAGGTGGTCTGCGAAATTTCTTTAATATCTTCCCATTCGCACCTCGCACGCAAAGATTATGTCATGTGAACACATCTATCATTATCTGTTATTTTACGGAATTTCGTTTTTTAAATATATGATTCATACTTTTGAAAAGTATTTATTTATAATAATATAGTTTGGTGTTAATTATACTTACTATTTTCACGCTCACTACAGTTTAATTTTCACAGGAAATCTTCTATTTAAATGCGTTAATTGATTTAGTAATTAAAAATTTACTAAATTATTTAATTATTTTAGTATTTTCTTAATTGAAATGTCATAAAATTTTTTAGATCAATTAATTAAGCTAAGTATTACTTATAACAAATAAAATATGAAAAGTACATTATTAAAAACTTAAAAATAAATTAAAACCAAAAAACATTTTTTTACATTAATTTTAAAATTGTACTGTCTTTGCTAAACTAGAAATTCGTCAAAAACTGCACATTAAAAATTAGTAAAAATAGATGACTATTTTTGCATAATCGCAGCTTGGAGCTTGTTCCCTTAATTTGTTTTTAATGAAATTTGCAAAAAAGTGCACATTGTAAAATTAGCAAAAATAGCTGATATTTAACCTTACAAATTTTTGCACAATTACCAATTTATTAATAGAGCCTAAGTGAAGAAAAATTATATGATTTAAGTTCATTGTGCATGTTCAAGAATCAGCTAAATATCTTTATTTGCTTACTAAAAATTCGCTAAAAATGCACAGCGAAAAATAAACAAAAAATCTTAATTACTTTATCGATAATTGCAAATTTTCCGAAGATAAAAATAATCATTTGTTTTTCAAACAATTATTTGTATAAAACAACTTATTTTAAAGAAATAATTTGTTTATTAGTAACTTTTATAGTCATTGTTCTAAAGCAACCCATTTCAAATTAGTAAATATTTAAGTATTTCGGAATGTTACTCTACAAAAACAACATTCCAATAAATAATAAAGAACAAGAAATAAAAACTTTGTTACAAGGAAGTTAAAATAACTCTGTAGTGTATTCAAATAAGAAATACAAAGCTTATTAACATATTGTAACAACAATAGCTGAAGTAGTTGTTCTCAGAAGTGCACCTGCCTACAATTGTTGACACTAAATGGATTACAACTACTAAATATGTCAACTTACATATTACTGAATAAATATAACATATATATTGACTATATTTTTAGTAAAACTATAAAATGATTTAATTAATTTCATTAGTCCAATTATCTTAACGGTTGAATTTTATTTCGTCCATTAAATATTAATAAATTTCGAATATTATAAAAATTCTAGATCACCAAATTAATAAAAGTAAACTTAAGTGATTCTTTAATAAATAATTTTTAAATGGTTATAAAATATTTAATAAGTTACATTTTGACAGTTGATGTAAAATATTTTTAAATAAGTCAGAAATAAATTATGTTCTAGATATAAAATTGATTTAACAACTTTTTAAATTTTAATTCAAATGTCAAATGTTTACTTTCATAAAACTCATGTAAAAATCAGATATGTTGATTTTATTCTATGATTGTAATTTACAATTAATTAATGTAAAATATAGTAATTACAACATAAATATACGTAGCTATTAATGTCTTATAAGGTATTTTGACTGTTTTATTATTTTATCTGTACTTGACAACTAATAATCTGCAGTACTAGGTACTTGCTAAATTAACTTGATGATAAGATACTATAAGTAACTGTACATAAATAATAATCTATTTATCTTTAAACTGTTAACTAGGCTTAATGTAAACATTAATGTTTAATATATAATTTATATAATATTATATTGATTGTATATTATTATATGCAATTATATATACTTTATATTAATCACTTTAAAGCAACCAAACTTTTCTTTGTACATTAAATAATTTGACTCAAACTAAATTAAGAATGTTATCTTCTTACTTTGTAATTAAATTCGGAAATTATTTTAGTATAAAATTCTAATAAATAAAAGAATGATATTTTAGTCTATATTTCTATAACTTATTCTACAAAGTGTCCCAAAAGGGTCGGGGTATTTCAGAAGTTTGAAAACCTCTCGAACATTTCAATCGCAAAATTTAATCATTGAAGATGCGACCTATTGGTTTTAATTCTTGTACAAGCTGACCCTTTTGGGACCTTCTGTAGTTTTTCTATTGTACTAAGAACGTATCTTTAATTCACTTATTTTTTTTTTACGATATCAGAATCTTTGTTTAAATGTAATTAATTAAAAATTATTAAATATTTAGAAAAATTAATTATATTTAAATTTTAATCATGTTTTTTGCCAAGAAAATAAAATAAATTGATTAGTTTATTTATGCAATATTAAATTTATAATCCTATAAACAAATTTCTAATCTGAAATTATAATTTTAAAACGACTAAACAAATCATTAATAAAAAATTCAAATATAACAAATAAAGTATTAATTTTGACTTTCCTGCAGTTTTAAAGGTATCGAGAAAGTATATCATAATGATTTATACCGATTTCATAGTATAATTCTTGTTGGTATCTTGTATGCTTCAGTATCTATATTGAGTCGAATTTTTCACTAATCTGTTCGCTATTATAAACATATAAATAACACTCAAATGACTGAATATAATTATAATAAAAGCGATGATACCGTTCCCACACTAGGAATCTGCTATAGAAATCTGAATAAATATTTTAAATTACATTTTATGGCATATATAATATAATATATGGTTATTTTCAAATTATTCACTATATTTTTATGTCTAAATAGTTTTATATTTTCTTATTTAATTTATTATCCAATATGATAGAATATTTTTATAGAAATTTTATTAAATAACCTTTAAATTTATTTGATGTTTCCTTATTAATCTTTTATCCTGAATATATATATTTTTTTTTCTAATGCAATGTTTTATTTTTATTTCTTAATTTAATAATTTTATATAGTATTTCTGAAGATTGTGTAAAAATCAAAATACACGTAAAAGAACTGTTTCAAATAAAAAGAGATTTATTTATATTTATTCATTCTAAACAATTATTATATTTTAAGTAATTTTAAATTTTAAATCTAAACTCAATAAAATTACAAAAATCTAAAATGTTATTAATAATTTACAAAAATAAAAGGAGATAAACTTAGAAATTTGAAGCTTCTACATATATTGTATTTGTTAAGATTATAATGACTCTTAGGGATGATGATGAGTAAAAACGGATATATATTAAAAGAAAAAAGTAAAAACACTCTGTTTTGAGGTTTTTAAGGAATATATTTGTTTTTTTATCAACTGAATTGTCATGTCGTGGCATGCTTATATATAATTTTTCTCCAAGCCTACTGGAGAAGATACATTGAAATAATAAGTTTTTTGGCGGTACAATTTGGAAATCATAATTGGCAAAATTGAACGTAACAGTAAGTATTTAACATAAAATTATTTATTAATTTGGAATTAAAAAAAGTTTAAATANTGTTGTATAAGTAAGAGATGTAAGTGTGTGCAGATGCGTATGATATAAGCAGACTAGTTTCCCGTTATCATCAGCCAATTTCGAAAGAAAACTGGGGCATAGTATAGGGCGATTGAACACCTCAAACAAATTATTAATTTAATTACTTAAAAAACTATTCACTAGATATTTTTACTATCATACATAACAATACAATAACAATAAGAAAAACCGAAACATTAAAATTACATGCGAGATAAAAACAATGAATGAAAACTGTATTTACAAATGTTTCCTTCAAACTGTGAATGAAGTAAAATATGTTAATTAATAAATAGTTTTCTAAAATTGTTAAGTAATATAAAAATGATTGTTTAATGTTTATATACTAGCATTAAAGTGATTGCGATAAAGTGAAAGAACAATTAAAGTGAATAATTTTACAACTTAATTACTTTATTGGCAAGTAATTAACAACAGTGTTTTTGTACAGCGACATAAAAATCAAAGCACTGCATCTGCAGAATCAGATAACCCGTGAACTTGGTTGATAAACCATCATAGTAGGCCTAGACGACCTCGCACGGTTTACTAGATCCGGTTGGTATCGATGCTAATGCTAACTGGACGGCATCGGCGACCAACTTAGAAATAGTAGCCCTCGGTGTTCACAAAATATTTATATCTGTTGCAACAGGACTGGACGTAATACATTTCGTGAATTGTTCATACAAAAGTAACAATACTTTACAATTTTTACTTTCTAATATTCGTTTATTCTTTTATTGTATTTTCGTTTACTTTTAGATTAGGATCTAATTGTATCATTGTGAGCAAATTTAGACTAGCAGCTCTACAAAATATTATGCTTTAATAATTAATTTAAATTATATTATTCAACAGGGAATTGCAAATTTTTGAAAAGCATTGTGTGATAAGTACATTAAAATCTAATATTTATTAATAATTTATGGTTCTTTGACTATCCAGTATTTATAATTTTAGAAAATAAATTCAAAAAATTATATTTGTACATCTACGATTCAGAAATATTATGCACATATTATTCAAAAGCAGAACTCTCTCTTAATTTAAAACAATAAAAATGTAAAAATATTGATTATTTTTTTTTTGTATATTGCCTTTTCAAAATACTTGACCACCATTGAAATTCCATAAATATTTTAATACTTAAATATTCTTATTATTTGATCATAGAATAATTTATTTGCAGATTGAAATATTTTGCATTTTTTGGTTTTCCAAANAAATTTGCAGATTAATTTTTTTATTCTAATTTCATTAGTTCCATAAATTTGAAAAATTTATTTATTATAGTCATCAATATAGCTAATTTGTATTATTATAATTATTTATTTTAATTTTCACATATATTTTCTAAACATTATCGAATTAAAAAAGTTTTTTTATGGATTAAAATATTTAGAAAATGTTGATAAAAAATTAGAAATTAATAAAATTTTGTATTTTGAATAAACTGCAATGTTTCAGCTGTGAAATGCAGTCATGTTCTGTCAGTTTTTATCAAAAATCTAAATTTCGTAAATAATTAAATCAATAAATTTAAAGACATGAAATAATTTGGTTCATGTATAAAATTAGCAATTGAGTTTGTGTCACATATAATAAATTCCGCGACATTTTTTCATATATTTCAATGAATCACAGAAGGCGTCTGATTATCTCTTTATACACACGACTAGCTATGTTAAATTAAATGTACAATTTTAATTAAAAGCGCATGGACCACAGAGCAATCGCGAATGAGGTTAGCCACTACTCCAATTGGAACACACAGCCGGTTGCTTGCTCCGATACATTACGCTGTATCAAATATTTTGTGATTTTTTTATCTTCTTCTGTACTATCGATTTGAATGTTATGATTTAAGATTTTCGGCACCTCAGGCAACAACTATCGGATATGTTTGAATTAGATCCGTTAGTTAAATCACAGCTCTCAATATTATTATTATTATTATAAAATGATTTAATAGAATTATTCTTAAGTAGGAGAAAATTAGAGTCATAAAAATCGAGACGAAAATATCGTTAAAATATTTTATATCGTAATTACTGTTTGTAGATTCAAACTGGACCAGGTTATTCTTATTATTACTTTTATTTTATCAATAATTGTAGGTATTGATGCAGAAAGATAAGCAGTTTTTTATAATACTGTTGCATAATATTAATTGTTTTATAAGTTCATTTTTTTCAGCTTTAGTTTAGTTAAGATCAATTCTATATATTTTATACTTTTTAAAGCAATTTATAATTTTCAAAATTTTGCTTTATGGCATCTATTATTCATACTTTTTTTTTAACAAAGTGCGTTCGTTTCTCACCTATTTTAATATGAATTAATAATTATTTATGAATCTAGAGATTTAATTGATCGTTTAATCTCTAAAATGTAAGTATATATTTTCTTGTACTTTACTCTTAAGATTTAAACAAAAATTTTCTCACAATTAAATTTTAACTTCATATAAACAAATTCTATTTTCCTTAAAGAATAAATTAGAAAATTATTTCCTAAGGAATAAAGTGACACTTTATATATTATAAACCGGGTACATAAAGTCGGTTTTGAGCTCAGTGGTGAGAAAAATAAATTATTTATATTTGGAAAATCGACAATAAGATAAAGAATACAAGATGTCCTAAGTTTAAAAACCTCTCGAACATTTCAATCGAAAAATTTAATCGTGGTAAATGGTCTGTTGGTTTTAATACTTGCACAAGCTGAATTTTGTAGGGTTTAAGATGCAAATCCTTCTTTATAATTCTTTGTAGAGACGATTTTCGAACGTTTAATTCTTGACCCTTTTAGGACACCCTGTCTAATTAGTAATTTAAAATAAAAGATGTTTAGTTAATAAAAAAATTCCTTTTTGTTTATTTATTTATACTGTTATAAAATAGATAGTAAATTTGTTTTTAAAAATAAATAATGTATTGATGTTAATGCTATTCAAAAACAAATAAATAAAGAATTCCGCACAAGAATAAAAGTAATTTTAATATGTGATTGTCTGAAATCATAATTTGTCAGCCGTTAGTTGAACAAATCTAAACCAAAGTGATCCAGTTTATGATCTGATACGAGTTTTATTGCTCATTTTTTTGTATGCGGTTTTTAATAGCGATGTCCGATGTGATACTTTTTTTTCATAATTGAATTATTGATCCAAATACTAAATTGATTTGTCACACACTCTGAAAATTTTTATTGTTTTGAACTTGTTTTACATTTACATTCTTATTGTAAAGTAATTAGATTATCTAACGGTGCTATTATATGGAAGATCTTATATTTGACACTCAACCTTTTTTTATTTAAACACATCTCTACATATATGGTTATATCAAATTTGGATTTTGCTTCTAGCTATTTTCAAATTATTTAGGCAAATTTAAATGTCCCAGTTGCAATAAAACGCATTACTAGACTATTTTTTATTGCCTTAAACATTCTTGCTTATGTATTTCAAATATTTTAGTGTTATATAAAATGCATTTTATTTGTTTTTTATTATTTTTTTTAATTCATTCGATAAATTATTTGATTTAATTTAATTAGAACAACCTAATCGCTTATATATTTATAATCAATTAAGATTATGCTGTAAATAATCATATTTTAAAATAAAGTAACAAATAAGAAATTAAAATAAAGCAAGAACACTTTGTAAAACTTTATTTTGGAGGACCTTGAAGCAACCACTGGTAGTATGGATTCAAGCTGAGTTAAGAATTTGAAACGAACTATTCAAGTCACATCACCCTACTTCAAATACTAAGCACGATCGTACTACCAGCCCTTTCGAGATAATTCCAACAAACTATTTGGTAATCAAAAATGTGATTCAGCAATTAATAAGAAGTATTTATTTGCTTTTCACTGGTAGTATGGGTTCAAGTTGAGTTAAGAATTTGAAACGAACTATTCAAGTCACTTCAGCCTGCTTCAAATACTTAACTCAATTGTACTACCAGCAGTGTCGAGATAATTTAACCAAACTATTTGGTAATCAAAAATGTGATTTAGCAATTAATAAGAAGTATTTATTCGCTGTAAGATTTATTTATAATTGAAATATTGATTATCTGATTATAAAATTGAGAATTATATTTTTGGTTCTTTATGCGAGCTTAATTTGAATGCTGAAATTAAGAGCTAGTCACTTTTTCTTTTATAATAATTATTAATAAAGATTTAAACATATAATTGAAAGATATATTATATAATATTATAATAATGTAAAGTACATTTGAGTGGTAGAAAAAATAAAATAAAGATGCTTCGTCTTAATGAGTATAAGCTTTCAGCGAATGACAGATAAACCGTGGTTCATGGATTGTAGAGTAAAAGAAGTTTGGTGCGACGTTGTTAACGTGAGGAATAATGGTGTTACCGAAGCGAAGTAAAAGAACAGTGAGCGTCAGCCAGACACCACGTTGTTGAACACAGCCGCAAGAAAACGCATAATGACCACCGTAAAAACGTAATTGTTTGTTATGACCAGGCCGAGAGCCACCATGACTGACGCTTCATAAAAACAAATATGATGAAATGGATTTGGTTTTGTCGTGGTTTTTGTCCATTGCCGCAACAACACCAGCGGCAGGATGAATGAGGAAGGATCAAATGAATGGAATGGAGTGCAGACATGTTTTGTCAATGGAAATAAATTTCATGTAATTACCTTTAATTTTGCTCGTCAATGTTCCGTTCAGATTTTCAATCATTGTCATGGTTTATACCATGGGAAAATTTACTTACTTACTTATTTCTTACACATATTCATCTCAACTTAAGTCATTTCTATTTCATATTTTTGTTTTTTCATTGTTTTCGTTATTTAAATGCCAAATTAAATTACTTAAATTAATTCTTAATATAGATATAACTTCAAAGCTTCATTAGGGCCATTATGTAATTGGCAGGTACGGAGTGGCACTCAAA
Organism: Pogonus chalceus; assembly: GCA_002278615.1. Taxonomy (NCBI): domain Eukaryota; kingdom Metazoa; phylum Arthropoda; class Insecta; order Coleoptera; family Carabidae; genus Pogonus; species Pogonus chalceus. The sequence continues at coordinate 4,272,622 of CM008234.1, forward strand.
CGGTGGATATTTTATTATATTTTTCTGATAAATAGGACTACATATTTATATACCTAACTTCCCCTCACCTAGCCTTCTTACCAATCTTATCCTTGCTTCAGCTTCTCTATACCAACCTTACCCTTAACTAACCTCCTTCTTACCTAATATCACCCTTACTTAACCTCCCCCCCCTTTACTATTTAACTCAAAATGTCAAAATACTTTCAGAACACTAGCAATTTTTGTATTAAAGTTGACTCGATTCGACAGATCAGCAAATTATAAACATGCATTTTGCAAATTTATATTTATACCCTTAGTTAAAAATAATGATATCAAATTAATAAAAAATATTAAAATGAAAATATTGTAACATCGATTATATTATAGGAAATACCATATTCTTAGATATATATGAAATTTTCTCAACAATAATCTTATAAAATCACTAATTAAAAGGAAAACGGCTTTAAATGTTTTCAGCTTCTAAAGAAAATATGTTTTAAATCTTTCAGTTCTTGAGATGACTATAAAAATTACATACTTTATGTAAAACGGCACTAAATAATTTTATTAATAAAGTCTTAAACCGCAAATTACTTAATAATAATTATTTTTCATGTCATATTCATGACATTATGAAATTACTAATTAGACAAAAAAAGTTTTAAAAATGTTTAAAGGTATGCCCCTCAGAAAAATTTCTATAAAACATTCTTTTTCCGTGATAACTTTGTAAAAATACATATTTTATGTAAAATGAATACCATATGGTTAAAAAATCATAAATTTGAGGAAAAAAAAAAAAAAACAAAAAAAAACAAAAAAAAAAAAAAAAGG
>CM008234.1:4289446-4306095 GCA_002278615.1 Pogonus chalceus
ATCTAGTGTTTAGAGATGCATCCAAATTTTTATTAAGGTTAAAATATGTTTTTGAATAATTGAATATATTTCCCGTCTTTATTTGCCAAACTTAAAAAAAATAAAATATCAGTTTTTGAAACTAAAAAAAAACTATTTTTATTTCTATTTAAAATCACCTAATTTCTTAAATTAACCTTAGTACAAAGACTGTAACTAGCAACCAAATAAATAAATAACTTTTTTTAATTTCATTTTACATATTTTAAATAATTAAATATATTTGCAGTTTTTATTTTTCAAGTTTGAACAAAGTAAAGTATCAGTTTTTGAAATTTTAAAAACAAATTTTTATTTGTATTCAATATATTATAATGTCTCAAATAAACTGTAGTACAAAGACTGTAACTAGCAACCTAAAAATTATTTTTATTTTTTTATTTTTCAACTTTGAACAAAATAAAATATCAATTTTTGAAATTAAAGAACTATTTTTATTTCTATTCAATATATTATAATCTCTCAAATAAACCGCAGTACAAAGACTGTAACTAGCAACCTAATAAATATATTTTTTTTGTTTAAGTTAATTTTATTATATTTAAATAATTAAATATAATTGCTGCTTTTATTTATCAAATTTGAACAAAGTAAAAGATCATTTTTTAAATAAAAAAACTAATTTTTATTTCTATGCAAGATATTCTAATTTCTTAAATAAACCCTAGTAAAAGAAACTGTAACTAGCAATCAAATAAATAAATAGCTTTTTTCTTTTATTTATTTTATTAATTTTTCATTTTTCAGCTGGTAATATCATTATTTTATATATTTATAAGTTGTTTGCAATTTATTTTAAAAAAAATTGTATTAAAAAATGTATTGTATTATTAAAAATCCTCATTTATATATTATTAGCAACAGCATTACTTGATTTAATTTTCTTTTTATAAATAAAAATAAATTATTGATATATAAGATATGAAACTGATTTGAAATATTTTATATTACCTATAAAATATTGATAAATTATTTTCATCTAAATAACAGTAGTAATATGTGGATTCCTAAGATATTTGTAAATCTGCATAAATCGGTAAAATTTATAATACTATGTATAAGATTTACTATAAGAAGGTGAGGTTTAAACTTAACTGATCCTAAGATTCTTCTACAAAGATATATGTGGAATTTGCTTTTAAAACTGCATTTTAAATACTATAAATCTCATATCTAATTCAACAATCATTTAGTTTGAAGTGAAATTAATTTCAGTTAAAGAATTTCAATGATTTACTGAAAAGTATTAATCATTTCTATAATAAATAATAATTATATTTTTACAATAAATATATTTAGATAGAAAATTGACTAGTTTAAAAATATAACATAGTGAGAGGTAAAATCTGAGTGACCGAATATTGCTTAACATCAATGCATCTAATCGGTCAGTATATAAGTTTTTTTAATGAAGCCGCATTAAAAAATTCGGGTATAAATTCCACACTTGGTCGATTGCCCTACTTTCAGCCAATCGTTTAGTTCGTATACGTGTGTCTTAATATACGCGAGTCTCGTTTGTAATTAGACATAACGCTACCTTAACCTGGTGCTCGATTTTTAAAAACATTACGCGCTTGCTTACATCTATAAAACATGTTACATCCATATGGAATATATTGCGATTTATTTCGAAATCTTGCTTCTGTTAGGTCGATGTTATATATTTTACCACCACGCCTAGGATATTGGACTATCGAACTGTTTTTGACTCCGCCTATGGCAGCGGATGACTGCTTGCATTTTTAATAGCTTATTGAGGTGTTTATGTGTTAGAAAATTCTCTGGCTTTTGCTTTGGCTTTGGCTTTAACTTATTTGAGGTCAGAATGTTCTGTTTGTTTTTTAAAAGGCTAAAATTACACTCTGACTTAGCAATTTTATTCATTTATTTTTATCTCTTGTATTTAAATATATACATTTCTTTATTTCTCTCTACGATTATCATCTTAACAATTCATTTAATAAGCTATAATCTTCCATGCTTAACTAATCTCCTACTAACAATATTATTACTCAAGTTGCTTGTATCATTATATGTTATTTTATATTAAAATTATGTTCTATTAAATATTATAGAAAAAAATGTATATCTAACTTACCCATTTACATCAATAATTCCTGAAGTTAACCTGCAAATATTTATTTCCTCAAATAATTTTTAGATATAATTTACAAAAGAAATTAATTTTTAAGTTCAGTAATCTGGCATAAACAACTTAAGGATATTTAATTCAACATTCTCTTTTAAATAATTTCTTATTTGATATAAGGCTATAGAAAATTTTTGCAATTTGTTAAACAAGTTCAAAACATACAGAATTGCTAATAAATTGTAGTAACCGAAAAAAATCTATTACAGAAGTAATAAACTAAATATGAAAGGAACATAAATTAATAACCAAGAAACGACAAAAAATGTTATTTAATACACAAAATACCGTAAAAAGTAGTAAATTAAACAGATGTATTAAATAAAAAACATCACATAAAAAGTATGTAATAAAATATTGCTAAACAAATCTGCAACAAATTTAAAAGTAGAACAACAATTTACAGTTTTGCATAAACGTTTAAATATTATTAAAAAACTGCACCGTAAAAAAAGTATTGACAAAAAACGATAGTATACTTTTACATGAATGCTATAAATTCGGGTTAGCCAAAAATGTATCTAAATTTATTTCTTAGTTTTTTTTAATGATCAGAAAACAGGTTTGCAGCTTGGCCGATATTTGACAGAACAATTTAATCGATGGATGTATCTAAATGATATTACAGTGATTTCGATGCTTCGTTACGCTTGGTTACCTAACTTTTTGTGTATCGTTTATAAACAAATAAGATTAATTTTACTTTTTTATTTATTTTAATTAAATTGGTTTTGAGAAAAATCTACTTTAACTATTATTTAACTAATTTAAAATAGATTTATTCTAAAATATAAACGATCTATGTTCATTTAGGGGAAGCATTTTAGTATAATTTATATTTTAAGATCATGCAGTTAATTTCTCATGTATTATTATCTTATTATTACTATTGATATGTTAAACACTACAATATTAGAAATAAATTTTTACTATTATATGCAAGTTAACATACAATCAAATAACATATATTTTAAAGATAATAAGTGTATTTATTTTTCCTCGTAAGCTAATTCTAATAATTATAAACTCTATACATATAGTTAACCAAGATGAGCAGAAAATTAGTGTTACTATAATACGAAAGAGGTGTGTTCATAATAAAGAATTCAACACTGCAGTGATGTAAAAAAAAGCCGAATGAGATAAGAGAAAGATAGAAAGAATAAAAGTGGGACAAACTGCCGAAGAGAACCCAGTCAGTAAATTAAGTATTACGTGCGTTTTACATCACAATATATTCAAATGAACCGCGCCGAGAAAAACAATTGTTCATCGTGCCGGAACAAAAGATTGTCTGAAATAAACAACCTACTGAGATTATAGTTATCTTTATGTAAAAGTTAAAATTAGTATTCTAACCGTTTAGCGAACTATTTGTTTTTTAATTAATTGTGATTTTATAAACAATGCCGACTGTATTTTGTTTGGAACACTGTTTCGTTTGATGATATAAATATTAATTTGAAAACGGTATAAGTTAAATCTTATAAATAAATATTTCTAACTGAGCTTATTTAGAAGTAAAATATAAACTAGTTGCTCTGCTGTTAACGTCTTTTGCTTAAATCATGGATATATTTGAATTATGTATATGCTGGCCGCAAATATGAACTAGAACAAGACACAACACTGGTCACTTGTATAACCGGCCTGTCTTTCAACGAATACGCATAACTCTGGACTAGGATTTTACGATATTAACAGCATATTTTCCACTAATATTATATATTTATAAAATTATTATATACTAATTATACAAAAATATAAATGAATAAGTACAAATCAATGATCTGCTGTATTAATTTTTGTTATTACTTGCAGTAAAATAATAGTTAAAAATTAATTAAACTCTTAGCAAAACAATTAATTTTATAATTTATATAAATAAAATAGGAACATTAATGTTTTAATTACAGATCGTTAATTATTCAAAAAAATAAATTGTATTTCAAAACCTAGTTAAAAATTGTTTTATATTCTTTTTAAACAACATTTATAAGTTAATATATTTAGTACATTTGAGGTTATTTCAAACAAATAAAAGTAGGAATGTCAAATTATAAATAATTTTAAATATTTTGACATGTGTTACTTTGTATAAGGTTTAAAACTGCGAAAATAATCATAAATAAGTAATAACAAATAAAATTTTGAATGTTTAAAACAAATATTTAAAAAATGCCAGATGTAGATACATGGTAAGCATGCAATTTGAATGTAAACGCATTCTCTGACATAGCAAGAGGCAACATTCGCAATTGCAAATTTGCATATCTGTAACGCGGTTCGCGGTCCGAAAATAAAAAATAAAACCGCAACGGATCTGACGCCTGCAGGTTACAAAATGTGAAGCATCATCGGTCGCAAGTGATGATGGAATTTTTGATACATTTTTTTTCTTGATCGTGATTCTAAAATTAGATAAAAGGTTTGACCTCGATATTGACACAGATTTTTTCTCAACTTGACTGATGTGTGATCTGGTGTTTTCCTGCTTTTAAAGCGATATTTATTTACGTTCTATGTAATTAGGATAGATTTTAAATTTGATTAAATTCTTAAATTAGATAGTTTTATTTATTTAAAAAATATTTCAATCAATATTTTATCATGAAATGATATAAATTATAATCAATTTTAAAATTTATAATAATATATCTAAAAAGTAATATTGNTTAATATTTAATAAGAATCGCGTGATAATTACTAACTACGATTCAACGACTGATTTCATTAAAAATTCATTTTCTTTTTTAAATACGTTGATATATGTTAATATGTAACTGTATAAAAAGGTAAATAACATATATTATAGTAATTATAACTTTATTTCATACCTATATGATTTTATTTTAAAATTTCTTCATGTAAAATTCAAATATATTAACGACAGCTGTTTATTTTATAGAATATATTATTATAAATTATATAAATTGAATAATATTTCAAATAAAATTATTATAAGTTAACAAAAAGTTAAAATAAAATATATAACTGACACCATTACGTCAATAACTCCGCTAAAAAAATATCTTCTATTATTATTGCTAGTACATTAAAATAATTGAAATTTTAAATCCCCGGAGGAAAATCATTGTTATACCAATCCGTAACAAGTTGTTGAAACATAAAACAATACGATGTCAACAAAAAATAAAGACCTAAATTAAAACAATTATATACGATAATTTTGTTTCCGTTACCAATTAACAGTTATATATCTTCAAATTAAAAATTCAATTTTAACATGTTAAACAAAAGAATCAGTTACATCATAAAATATAACATCACGTATGCCATTAATAATCAAAACAATCGTTTAAACAACAAAACATCTAGTATTCACACGAAAAAACAAAAAAACAATCAAAGCAGATGTAGTCAAGTTTCAAATCCGCTATAAAAACTATACTGAATATTCTTTTTAAGTTTTATCTATTTTCCAATCAATACACTTAATTTTATCACTTATTTCTACTATGATTTACTATTGAAGGCCATTTAACAAAAAGTTTTCAACAAATAACAAATGAAATGGCGTTATTACAGTGAAGCTGTAATTATATAAATACATATAAATTTGTACAGCACTTTAAAATGCGTAAAAGTGACCTGAAAATTATACGTTTAATAATTATAACTAATGGGACGTTACAATTTACTTCTTTACGAGCATTCCTTAAAACTATTGAGCGTGATTTTATTATCGGCATTAAAAGCTGTATTTGTATTAAGAATACATTAAGGTTGTTATTATGTTGTTAAAGATGAGCATTTACGCCTTGTGGGTTGTTCCGTTTTAAATTAAAATCATATGATATGTAGTATTGAATTAAGTACATTCGTTAATAAGTATTCATTTCTGAATTTTATTATTTCGAAATGTATTTGCAAATATATAATAGTTTATTTATTTGTTTGCTATAATAAATTATTATTAATCATTATAATATTTATTTACTTTAATATTTAATATAATNCTTAAAAATGATTTGACAAGTAAAAATTTTTGTTTTTAGTACATATTTGTTTTCTATAAATATTAATATATCAGATTTTAATTATTGTTGCATTAATAACATTTTCTTAATTAATATATTTATTATTTACTTTTATTTAAACTAATTGTAGCATAAAAGAAATATATTTTAGTTTTTGATCCAAATGCGAAATTAAATGTAGAGTAAATTTTTATTAACTTAAATATTATTAAATATATGTTAATTTAAATATTTATTTAAAAAAAGGAGAAATATAAAATTTCGTCTTTTAACCCATCGTTGAAATCGCCAGTGAATGTGAAATTATTAAGTTAAAAATATTACTAAACTAAACGAATACATTTAGTTTTACATTAATCAATAATTTTTAAACAAAAAAAATCATTCATTTTTTATTTTAACTCCCAAACTTTGTCTATTTTAAATATAACTTCGACCCAGGCATTGAAATCTCTAAATTTTAAAATAAAACTTTGTAAAAATGATTTGCCTTCGATTAAAAATATTTGTTTATTAGTGCATATTTGATTTTTATAAATAATAATTAATAATTTTGCATTATTTATAATTATTAAAATAAATTAAATATATTAGTATTTATAAATTATATTATATATTTAGACTTTGATTCAAAACGCAAAACTAAAATTATTGTAATATATACATTTTGAGTATACTTTTATAGTTTTAAACCAAAATAAGTGTTTTATCTCTTTAATCTGTTTAATCTGTAAGTAAATAGTAAATAAGTGACTAAAAACTGCTTAAAATCCATTATGCACAATAAACACGTCTTATCCGGTTGTATTACTATTAAAAAGAAATCAAACGTACAATGTAATTGTTGAAAATGATTAGGTGTGCACCTTAACAACTTGATCCATATGCAATTTGAATAAATAATTCATTGAAGTGTCTACATGTGACATTGTTTGCACTGTTTATTATGCGTGACTGACAACTGATGTTATTGTATGTAGCTAGTAAGTAATGTAAGTAGATGCTGTTACTTGGGCATATGTAGATAGATGTATTATGCATGTGTAACTATAGACACTTTGTCAGTTTGTATGCTTATTGTGTATGAACTAACTGACAAACATCGTGTTTATTTGTTCTACTTATGTTAATATGCATTTGTATTGTTCATTTTAACAAAATGCAACTTAATTTGTCATTACAATACACGCTTTACTAATAATCAATTTAAAATTGATTAAAGAAAAAATAAAGAAGGTCATGAAACAAAACAAACTGACTGTCTCTTATTTCTCAATAATAATTTCAGAGCGAAAAACACAACGAAGTGTTTTTTTCACACAATGTCCTATGCGTGACGTTTTCGAACTACTAATTTCAACGTGTCTATTACTAAATTATTATTTATAATTTAGTACCGTTAAATATTAATTATTTAGTTGACCGGTTAGCGCTTAGTTGCGGTAAAAAAATCTGGTGCATAAGTTTCGTCATGCATCAGAAAAAATATGTACGTGCTAAGTTGTCTAAAATTTCTACATGAAAATTAGTTGAGGTTATATTCGTAAATTATATTTATGTAGGTGTTTTGATTTTCTTTTCAAATTACGTTTGCTGTTGAACTTTTGGAAACTGTAATTTAATGCTTTAATAATAGTAAAGAACACTTTCAAAGATTATGTAATAAAATTTCGTATTATTGTTATGGAATGATTGCTTGATGTATTTGAAAATATTATTTTTAGCTCATCTACAATAAATAAAAATGAATAATAAATTTATAACAATAAGCCCTACTTTAATCGAAAATTCGGGTTTAAATAAAATAAGAAAATAAAAATATACAAAAATTATTTTTCAATTAAATAATTTTAACAATATTTAAAATTAAAATTATTCAGAGCCTTACGGCTGGTTTATAGTGGATTAATATTCAAATGTGTCCAATTAACTTTTTATTTCGATACACTGTCATCGTGAAAGTGTTGTAAAAATCAAAATTTATCTATAGATTTAACAAGAAATGAAAATGATGGTGCCAATTTTTTATAGAAATTACTTGAATCTATTATCAACAAATTTACACAAAATTCAAATCCGCGCAACAAATAATTGAATATATTTTCGAATTTTAATATTTTGAACCAATTAATATGGTAGTAAAGGCAAATATGTCCATAAATTTATAAATCAAATTCACTATAAAGCAGCCATTATAATATTTTGATTTAAATTAAAAACAAAAAATGCAATTATTTATATAAAATGTTTAAAAAAATTATAATAAGTTTTTAAATATAATTGCATTAAATTTAAATAATAAAACGATTCTATTTCGTTTAAAACATAACAAGAAGTTAAGAAATATATTCATAAAACTGGAAAATAACATAATGAATGTAAATAATATGATAATAATATTATAAATCATAAGAATTTAGCAAAAATAGTTAATCTCGCGATCTTCACGAACACATTAAGCGCATTATCTTGCGCACATTAGGTTGAATGAATCATTGCCAGAGGGACAGCACGGGCGTCGTCGGTATCCACATAGGATGTTCCCACACCTGTCATTATCACACTGATATAATCTATAATTCTAGACGGTGTGAGATCCTCCTATGCCTTATTATACAGTATAATTTTTAATGTGATGCATCAAGTACGTGGCGGTATTTGAATAATGCTAGTTGATGTTTTTTTTTTTATTATTATTATTCTACAAGAATTTACTTGCTTTCAATGATAACACTGATTGTCTGTCGATTTTATCACAATGCAGATTATATCTTATATGATTTTGATGTATGTATAGTGTTAATATTATAAGTGCTATGTCGTTTATCTATGCTTATGTTAATACCTTGGATTATCTTTGTATAATAAGGCTATTAAAACGAAGATTATCTTTTGTTTAAACTTTAAAATATGAATAAGCAAATAGGTCATTTGGTTTTAAATGAAGATGTTTATTAATTATTTTATTTTATTATTTCAGGATAAAAAACGGATATTAATAAGAGGTTAATTGTTCCGTGGACTGGCAAAGGATAGCAGCACAATGCGGCTGCATATATTAATTTTAGTTGGCCTCCTATTTAAAGGGGTAAGTTATTTTTATATTGTATCTAAAATCTAAATAACTCTTAATCCGTAGAACGATTAAAATGTAAATACAAAACGACAATTAAGATAGTGATAAATAAGCCCTTAATTTATAGAGTGTAAAAGTAAAAACTAAACACAGTAATAAATATTAATCAAGAGTAAATAAATAAAATGTTCGTTTACACGGAACAAAATAAATTTTAATTCAAATTCAATTCACATGCAAGTTAGAACGTATTAACTAGACCTTCGATAAATCCAATAACGGTTCTCTCAATTTCATTATCTACTTTCTCATAGATAACCTACCACTCAACAAGAATACGATGCCACTATAGTGTGTATATATACGCGCACGTAATACAAAGATATTTAAATTTAGATATTACGAACTGTATAACTTTCCCCGTTCGTTAAGCAATGATCTATTGCGTTCAGGTAATGATCTTCTCTTGTTTCTTGTGTATTTTATCTTTTGCCTTTGATTATATGATCGGGGAATGCTTTGAAATTTAAATTTTATAGTAATTACTTTAACAAATGATAATAAAAATACTTTACTTTGATATCTATTTCTAATTGTGATTTATATACATATTGTATAATAATGGTTTTATTTATTTACTTATTCTTTCTTCTGTTTTCATTTCCTACTCAGTCAATACCTGCATTTTACTCATAAAATATTAATAATAAAAGAAATTATTCGAATAACTTTTATCTGAATTATTTTCTTATAATCAACTATCAAGAATATATTTTCATATTTATACGGCAATAAAAATCTAATAATAAACATGAATTATTTTTTTAATTTATACTCTAATAAAATAAAAATTAAATATAAAAACAATGAATAAAAGAAGAGTTTGTTGTTTTATATAGTCTATAAAATAAAATAAAAAAGTTATAAAATTTGATAAGATATTTTTGAATTTGATTCTTATCTACTTTTTTTATAGTTTAAGAAGTAAAATAACTATAAAAAGATTGAGGTTAAGAATTCTGTAATTCACATACATTAAAATTAAAATTACAATTGTTAGATTCCGTAATTTGTTGAATACTTTACAAAACCATGTTATTCCTTAATTATTTACGGCAAAATTAAAATTTGTTATCATAGCATTAATTTAAACCGCTAAACAAAAAATAAAAATTATGAAAACAATACAAAAACAATTTTCTTATTAATAATTAAATTTAATTGTATAATAAGTGCAACTATTAAAGGTATTTAAACTAAATACCAACTTAGTTAACTCATTATTATTTTGTTTTATCCTTTTCTTGTGAATACACGTATAGTCATTAGAGCACAATTTATTTCTTACATTAAAGTAAAAAACATAAGTTTGTTTCTTCCATTAGAAACACTTAGCAAGGGAAAAGAAATAAATTATGTTATAAAAGCGTTTGACACTAACTTAAGCTTAAAAATTAATTAGATTTATATCTTTCTGGGATTTCATTGAAAGTTAGTTAAATATTAAAACCAATTATATATTATATTATATAGATTTCAATTGTTTTTTAGTAAGTATATAAAAAAGTAAAATAAATTGTTCATAAAATATTTTATAGTATTAGAAATAAAATATAACCTATATCTCTGTCATCTTATCTAAAGAATAAAGTGAATTACTCAGATATTAACATGATGTGTTAGAGCTATAAGATTTTAATATAGTAAAATGAGAGTTTTCTTTTCTTGTATCGTTGCGTCCGTATTATCAAACATGAATATGTATTATTCTGTAAGAAAACACTAACTATATACAACAACGGTAATTTGAAAATTAAATGTCAATAAAAAACTCATCTGTTAAGTGAGCAAACGTTTATATTATTTATTTTCTTGATGGTCTTCGGGGATTGTTTATTTAATTTTATGACTGACAAAGAATTCTTGCTCAAACATTCGGGTTACTGGGTTAGTAAGAAACAAATACATTCTTGTTCAATGTTGGCTGCTTGTGACTTCTTTTCCTTTGGTGACAATGATTGGATATGATAAGTACTAAATCGGCTTTCGGAAATTATGTAAACATGCTAAGTTGTACGGATAACAGTAGTTTGTGATGGCCATAGCTATAACTATATATGACATGGCTTTGTTAATCATATCTGATAATTCTTGTTTATAGGTGTAGGAACACCATATTGGGAGTTTATTGATTATCATCTGTTATTTCATGGTTATTTGATAAATTTTACTACTTATCTACTATAATATATTCAATTTGTATACACAAATTGCATGTTTTTTTCTTATTTTATAAGAAAATATTGTACATTATGGGTTTTTTTCTGTATTCGACGCGAACGGACGTAAAAAGAAACAAAGTAAAAATAAATAATTTGGTTTCATGTTTGGTTTTGATTTATAAATTATATTTAAATATATTATATGCAAATTTTATGCAAAATTATTAAATAAAAAATTATACAAACAATAAAAGAATTTCTAAATTTTTTTGATTATTTTTATTTGATTATAAACTGCAATTAATATTCATATAAATATTTAAATTTATAATTTATGCAATTTTATACTTGTTAAAATTAAAATAACACATATTAAAATTATCATTAAAATAAAACAGAGAAATTTAAAATATATAAAAATTTGTTTATATTTTATTGTAATCTTTATGAATAAATTATTTTTTGTACAATAACCTATATTTGTATTAGAATTCAACGAAAACATGTCAAAAAATAAATAAACAAACGAAGAAACGAATTCTCAAATAGTTACAGTGAGAATACAATAGAATGATACTATAAGAGTACAGAATAAATATAAAATAGTATAATAGATTCATCAATATATAGAAATAGCATCTTATCATGGTAGCATCTCGTTATGCTATAGTAACGCGTATAGTGAAGCGCGAACAACAACCAACTGAAACACAATACAATAATAATTTTGCAACAAGTTCACAATCATAATAATTAAGTCATAATATACACCGCGTGGAAAATCGTGCCTAAGAATTGAGCTATCAGTTTGCATTATCAACGACAATACAACAATGTTCTTTCTTACGACCCACATTATCGTACACAATCTTTTTCTATTTCAACCGTCAACTGACCAATATAACACGCGGGTAACTTTACACAAAGATCACAACTAGTAAATCGGCAAATCTACAACTATTCACAGATCTTATCAATTTCAATATTTTTTACTTGAATACCTTCATACAGGCTTTTAGTTTTTTTATTATAATACATTTATATTTTGTTTATCATTATTTTCGAATGTATAAACGTATCAAAATGGTTTCATGTGGGCCACAAGTTTAATCGTTTTGATTTGACTTTAGTACGACAATAAAGAAGTATCTAAGTACTTGATAAAATCAGGGATGAGCTATACAACCCTTTTATACGAATAAATATGGTGTTAAATTATATATTTAAATTAATTCACGTATCAGTTTCGTGTTCTGTCCTGTCAGTAACGTGGTTCTTTAGAAATACTGACCTTCCAATACAGAGATACAAAATTAAATGCTATTTCAAATTATGAAACACCTTAAAAACATAAAAATTTTACTTGAAAATAAGTATAGAAAAACGTAAAATATTTTAATAATAATTCCAATTATTTATTAGTCATTATAAATAATTGAATAGGAAATATCGCCGAAGTACATCTTCAGCCTGTCAAATAATTAAAATAAATAAACTGATTATTTCGTTAAACTGTCAAAATAGATAACTATAATTTGTGAACTGTGTTTTATAAAATATTAAATCTAATATCCTTCGTTTTGAACGAATATTCATATTTATTTAATGCACAATTGTAATATTTGTGTGTGCACGTGTTATTTTGAAAACATAGCACCATTTTATAAAAATAAGTATACCACAAAACCTAATCAAACATCCTTTTAAAACAAGATAAAAAAAAAAAATAAATAAACAACATAGATGTGCAACCTACCAGTTCTTTTCGCACTTTACAAAAGTATGTATCCGCATTTCAGCAGCACTAGCTAATTTCTGTTACAAGACGAGACTTCCTGTCTTGTGATGATCCGGTATAGGGCAGTGTAGGACACTTTAGTTTTAAACTAGATTCCTTAAAATGTTCTTCAAGTGCTATATGGACCAGGCACAATAAACTAATTGAGTAATCTGGCTCCTGCTGACTGCTTGGTGTTGCTGCTGGGTTAGTCTGTCAGACACGTTATCTAGAATACGGACAGGATCTGCGACGCACATGGATTTGCGCACGTGTGTCTACTGAAGACTGTTCGGTCATGAGAACGTGCTGCAATCATCGATACACTCATCTTCAATAGGGTAGTGGACAAAAAAAAAAAATTAGTAGATTTTATTTTTTTATGCTAGTTTAAGGTATAAAAAAGTAAAAAATCAACTTTGTTGTTAAAAATAAATAAAGATTAATATATATTTTTACAAAATAAAATTGTTAAATTACACCCACTAGTCACGTGATATTGAACGCGCGTGACGTAGATGGCTGCTAATCACGTGGTCTGTGCTGCGGACCACGTAAGTTTAAGTATATATGATTGTTCTGGGGGCCTATTCTAATTCGTTTGGCGACACTAAAAGTCGGCGGCACTTCAATCGCACTTGTGTTTGTTGTGCAGCCTGTGACTCCAATGGAGAAGCCATGACAGTTTACGCGTTTTAGTGACGAAATTTGAATTGGTTTATAAAAATGTAAAATAATCAATGAAAATATTAATTTTTAACTGAAATATTAAAATTTGATGGTACAATAGCCCTTAAGACACAATATAAACCACTTTCAAAAAAATTGTCCACTACCCTATTGCTAAACTATACTGACTATTTTTTATTCATTTACTGGCTGCCATAAATCCGTATTGCATAAAACCTAAGCATTAATTAAAGCCAATTAATTTTTTTAATTCAATAAAAAGAAATATGATATAAGTATGTCCAAAAATATTCGCAATAAATATATTAAAATTTACAATTCTGCATTAAGTATGTTTTGAATTCAAACTGTTATTCAAAGAAAACATATGCGGCCTGCTAACTATAATAATTAATGAATGACTAATCGCTGAATAGATTTAATAGTTCTTCTACGAACAATAAGCTTTTGGGGTTTACGTGCTAGAATTACCATTCTTTTACTTTATTTTATTAGTTTTATAATTTATGGTTGAAAACTTTGTGGAAGCTGTTGTATTGTTACATCTTTTGTTTATAGTTTACAATAGAAAACAAACGTAGCTCGTGACATATTTAGTTATAAATATATTATAATAACAACTAGTTTATTAATAAAGAAGCCGGCATAGTAGCATAAAATTAAATATTAATAATTACTTTTTTTATTAACAATTTACACAGATAATAAAATAAACTCAAGTTTTAATGAATCAGTTTTCAATTAAAAAATAAATAATAATTCTTGCACATATTTTTAAAGCTAATAATTCAAGAAATATCACCAAGTACAAGTGATTATTCATTGAATTTTATGGTAATAATGTTATGATTATCGACATCAATGCAGCTAACGAAAGATACCTTTTCAACTAAACAATAATCAGTTAACAAATTATAAACTTACAAATACCGAAATAAATAACAACAATACAAATATAGATATCAAAGCTACTGAATAATTTAAAATTTAAATTGAATGGATTTTTTGGCACCTGTATAACAATACAATAAACATTAAAGTAAATCATCACAATAATAGAACATACTGGGCGTATATGTGGGCAAAATCACCTGCTGTGATATATGTACTCAAATTGTATTTGTATAATTTGAATTGCCATTCAATAAACTAAATAAGATAATAATCGTTTGTTTATCTTATTGTTGACACCAACACCTTGTAATTTTTATTTAAATGTTTGTTTAATTGTCACATTGTTTTATCAACGTTATAATTAAGATTAAATTTAAATTAAGTTTTCATTCATTTAAACATGTTTATATATTTAAAAAACAAATATTTGAGATAATACTAGAAGTAAAAAGAAGTTTCAATAAGTATTATATATTTTAAACTTTAATTTAATTAAAAATAATATGAATTGCTTTTTATTCATTAAAATGATAGTATCTGATTTCATCTATTAAAAGATGAATTTAGCAACAAAAATTAAGTCTTATATATGGATATTTGATTATAAAGTGTAATAAATATGTTTTATTTTGATAATAAAGTTCTAAATTTGCAATATATGAAAATAAATAACAGTTAACGATGGTATATTAATTGAAAATTGTATGCAATGTAGCTACCTTGACCATGACTAAAATATGTATAATATTTTATCTCGATTGAAATTTAAATATTTAACATGAACATAGATAAGTTTTCTAGTTTTCAGTGCTAATGATATGTTAATAAATGATATTAGTATAGCGGATGATTTGTTACGATATTGAATGAAATAAGCGGATAAGGATACACAGCTGGAGTGAAAGGTCTTTAAAATTCTTCGATTTGGAAATGTAGGGCAGCGGTGGTATAATTATAGGATGTTTAAATTTTGAATGTTTTTCATTCATATTATGCTTCCTATATAGCCAATTATCTGTGATGCTGATATACATTCTCGTTTAAAAAAGACTTGCTAAAATTATTGTTCCATTATCTGCGTTTGTATTCTTTATTGTTTTACATAATGCTTTTATACTGCTTTGGGTTATAATAATATATTATCTCTTTATTACATTATATTACTATTAGGTACTATTTTATTCAACCCTTTATAGTTATAGTTAAAATATAAGATATGTATTTAGGTAACAATTTTAATCTTGATATACGTCACATTAATTATAAGCTTTGAGAAAATTTATTCAAAGTAAACTAACATAAAGAATAAATAATATCAGGAGTTTTGAATACCTAAACATAATATGCCATAGTAAATCATGTTAGTCAAATCAAAAGGGTAACATGAGTAAATATATCAGTGACAGGCGTCTGTAAAAAAGGGACCATTAATTATTAGATGCATTCAAACGTTATAAAATTGTTCAACGTTCTGAATAGAAAAATATAGGCTATATAAGTGTTCCAAAATACTAGGCAACTGATACCGTACTTAATCATGTTTCATGTCAATACTTTGATTTTAAAAACATACACTGTAGCTTAACTTATCATCTTACTATTAGATTTTAATTTTATTATACCTGTTATCATAAACTATGTATTTTCAAAGCATCTTCGTTCTACTTTTGAACAGTTTGATCAAATTATATTTAAATTTGAGTATTAAGATTTATGATAACTACTAAAATTATAATTATATATATATATATATATATATATATATATATATATATATATATATAAATAAAAAATTAAG
>CM008234.1:4306240-4321518 GCA_002278615.1 Pogonus chalceus
ACCACCGCAGACCAGCGGCCATCAGGCCCCGGTCAAGTCACCGTTATCAATGGGGCTCTTCTGAGGAGCACTCTACTTAGTAGACGAGACGAGCTAAACATGCCTAGAGGTGTAGACCACATATTACACATATAGATACCTACTCTAGTTTTATCTACTCACTTAGGTAGTTCGCTAATTATACATTTAGCGCAAAAGATGTGCACATTCAATTAGCTATTATAACACTAATGTATATTTTAAAATATATTAATTTTTATATATTTGAATATAAAACCATTTTATGTATAAATGTACATTTATCTATTATTATCCATAATTTACTATCAATTGAATAAATCATCATATTCAGCCATAATAATCGAAACCACATTTACACACTATATACTTTAACAAATTGATGTCCTAATAAGATTCCTCGCCGAGTTCGCTTGTGGCTTATTGAGATTTATGAACTAGTTAGTCGTCAGCTTGCGTATGATTTACGTCCACCTTAGATGCGTAAATTTACGAGTGTAACTACACATATGCTATAAAATGTCTAGAATATTATTATACTCGTATATCAATATCTATTAAAGTTTTTTTTTTTTTTTTTTTATCGTGATATTAAATAATTTTGTTTTGTTTTAGCTGGTGGCCGAAGAAGTAGAAGTAGTTGAAGCAGTCCCCGGTACCGAAGAAATGAACGAGCATAATAGTCATAACAACCACGCAAACCACAATAACCAGCATAAACACGCTCAAGATAGAGAAGACAACGAACCAAATCCTGATCAGATTGCGTTAGAATCAGGTGACCAAGAACCCGGAAAAGGAGGTGGAGGCTATAACCCCGCTCCTCCACCTAGAGGACATTTACCACCAGGACGTGTTGGAAGTGGGTCTCATATTGGATTGTCTCCACCTCATCCTGGCAAACCATACGGAGTTCCTCATCATGGAAATAATCATAATGTGGCTTATCATGGCCCACCTCCTCCTTTACCTCATGCACCACCGAAACAGCAACAAGCTATGGATAAATATGGAACAGCAGGTGGAGATTTATGGCCTGCACCTGTTCCAGATATGCCGAAAATTATATCACTTGATGTTAAATGTGAAAAGAATTTGATGAAAGTATACTTAGGATTTGATAAACCTTTCTATGGAATCGTGTTCAGTAAAGGGCATTATAGTAATGTTAATTGTGTGCACTTACCAGCTGGATTAGGGAGAACTTCTGCTAATTTTGAAATTAGTATCCATGCTTGTGGTACTGCAGGCAATACAGAGAATGGACTCTACGGATATGGAGCTGATTCTGGTTCGGGAACTTATTTCGAGAATATTATTGTTGTGCAATATGACCCTCAAGTGCAAGAAGTTTGGGATCAAGCAAGAAAATTAAGATGCACATGGCACGATCAATATGAAAAATCTGTGACCTTCAGACCATTCCCTGTAGATATGTTAGATGTTGTTCGAGCTGATTTTGCTGGAGATAACGTTGGCTGCTGGATGCAGATTCAAGTCGGAAAGGGACCTTGGGCTTCAGAAGTTTCAGGATTGGTGAAGATTGGTCAAACTATGACTATGGTTCTGGCAATTAAGGATGATGATTCCAAATTTGATATGTTAGTCAGGAACTGCATGGCCCATGATGGTAAACGCGCTCCAATTCAATTAGTAGATCAAAAGGGATGTGTCACTAGACCAAAACTTATGTCACGATTTACTAAAATTAAAAACTTTGGAGCTAGTGCTAGTGTATTATCATATGCTCATTTCCAAGCTTTCAAGTTTCCCGATTCAATGGAAGTACATTTTCAATGTACCATTCAAATTTGTAGGTACCAATGCCCGGATCAGTGCAGCTCTGAACCGGCTGGAGTTGGACCAGGACTTCTACATGGACTTCACACAGGACTTTTGGACTTGCATCATGCTGGTGCTGCACCTGAAAGTGCTTATGGACCCCCACCACCGCCACCTCTACCTCTTGAAGCTTATTTACATGGACCAAATGGAGCAAGGCCCCGAGATGAAAGGCGGGTAAGAAGAACTCGAGCAACAGATCCGGAAAAAGAAGTTGGCGTGAATAGAGTAATTCGTGTTGTTTCCACTGGAGATTTAACTTTCTCGCTGGATGAAAATGGTAACGCAACTGCTCCAACAATGGTATTCCCAGCAAAAGAAGAAGCATCCTTGTCTCAAGGATTGATTTGTATGACAACACCTGGTTTTGCAGCAACGTTAGTTGTTTTATTAGCGATCCTTGTCGTGTCTTGTTTATTGTCAGCCTTTTTATGTATAAGATTAAGACCGTTCTCTTCTAATCAAGATAAGAATTTAACAGCTGCGTATACAAATCCAGTAATGCCACCAAGTAAACCTAAAGCGAAAAGTTGTTTCTACTCATAGGGTCCCTGCCATTTTATTTATATAATTCTTTAATCTAAAAGTTGCATCCAGCTAGAATAACAATCATATTATTTTATTTGGATGACGTTCACCTTTATAAAATTCGATTAGAGCTTCTATTTCAAACCATTTTTTTAAAGTTAAACTTATCGATATTATTTTATTAGGATAGCACTATAATGCTCAATATAATTTAATACATATAGAGGCTCTTTTTCGATATTATTATCATCAGTCTGTGAGTACGCTTTATGCACGATTATTTTTTTTACAAAATTATTATAAGCAATAATTATTAGGCCAAAATTATTATGAAATTTTTTTATAACTGTAACGTAAATAAATTTATAAGAGGCTTTTAACCGAATTATATTATAATAGTAGTAGGTCGTAGGCGGACTTTAAAATAGATAAATATATAGTGGTTATAGTTAAGGTCATATGAAAATTTGTAATTTTAAATTTAGCTTTGTAGTAAGAAATTTTCTTTTTTTTTTTGTTGTAACCCTTAGAGAAATACTTTGTAGTTGTCGGAAAAGCTGTGAATGGAAGATCGTTGAAGTCCGCCATCTTGTCACCGGCAAATGGCCTGGTTCGCGTTGCGGCCCGCGAGTCAATTATTGCTCAGATATTGTTCATTCGCCGAAGTGGGTTTCCCGGTTAACGCAACTGTAAATACGAATAGCATAGCGCTACTACCAGAACTGGGATTCCGTAAGAGTTTTTCTCCTTTTTCCATATTGTAATAAATATAGACATATGAGGGAAATTGTTGCTGAATCGCAGCCCTGAAGTCACTTCACTGATGCCTCCCATTGCGTTGCGATCTTGTTGCGTTTGCAATGTTGCGTTCTTAATTAAAACATGCCTTCCATGCGTTACTCTGTTCTTCTAAACGTTCAGTTTGGTCAATGAAAGAAGAGAACGATTTATCCGTGTTGAACTTAATCTGTGTCATGATCAGTGTTATGCAACCCAATTTTTATATTACCGGAATGCATTTTTGAATAATATCTTTCAATTTGTTACTTATATATTTCCATTTCAAAATTCATCTCATTGAATAAGTCCATTATATAGAATTCATTTTGACAAAAATTANTAAATACAAAAATGAGAAAATCGAATGAAAGGCATACGCAAGCAACTGAGACACAGTGAATTATTTTTAGCTTGAAATGTAGTTGGGGCCACGAAATCATATCGTGGATATGGTTATTGGTAAATCATATTACTGGTCATTTATTTAAGAAAATAATTATTAGCTCTAATTTAAATTAGCATTTAGTTTATTTATTTATTTATTGATTATTTAAATTATTATTTATTTGTAATCTTATTTATTTTATCCACAGTATTGTTCAAAGTGCTCAAGATATTTAAAATAATTTCTAATTACAGTTAAATATAAACAAAATTACGAAATTCTTGTTTTTTTAATAAAATAAAAAATCAAGAAAATTGTAAAATATGTCTGTTCTATAAGAAATAGCACCAGAATATTGATAATAGGTCTGATTAATTAAATGTACCGAGTATAATTTTTATTATACTCGATTTTGTATTGTAGCATCTACAAATATATAATTTTAAGGATACATGAAAGAAATGAATGAATGATTTAAATTAACAGAAGTAAATATGTGAAACAATGGAATGGATGGAATTATGAATGTGTCTTTATGATATAGTTTTAATCAGTTTAATTTTGACAAATGAATTTGTGTGAAAACAAATAGTTCAATATTAAATGTTTTACTGATTTTTTTAAATTTTGTTTTGTAACTTTTATGTTTTTCATGTATTTATAATATATTTTATATATTGTTATACAAACAAATTATCAGAATTTTGTTAAAATCTGTAAAATTTATGAAAAGATAAATATATCAATTTACATTGTGTATTTTTTTTTTTCTACATTTTCCTTTAAATATTTTCAGCTATTTTTACTGTGTAAATGTAAATATAAAAGGTAGGTAAACTGAAGTAAGTATTTAATAATATAATGTTTTTTTTTATATATATAGACAGATAAATAATTTAAATATTTATTAATCATATAGTTAGTAAAACATTAAATATTGAAACATCCAACAGAAAATTCTATCGTAATATATTACGAATAATTCACTATTGTTTTAAATAGTCCTAGTACTGTTAGTATTCACTTAAAAATATTTTCTCTACACACTAAGCACTTTATTACTAATAATTATTTAGTCCAAACATTGTTACTTACAATAAGTTTTAAGTAAATATATCTTAAGTACTATTCTTAGAATTATAACTAATTATTTGTCTAGTATGATATAGGTAACAACAAATAAAAATTGTTGTCACAATGAATTGCACAAATTTACAGATTATGGTCTATAAAAATTATAATTATCTTGTTAATTGTGTACAAATGATTATTATTTTTAAATTGGAACTTTATATTAATTTAATTTAATTTAAATGAAGAAATTATGCAATCAGATAATAATTTATTTTCTAAAATATTTTTATGATATGAATGTTTGTACCTCTAAGTTCATCTGATGCCACTGTTGAATATACCAGGCGGCATTTTTTCATATCGCTTTTTGTTCGTTTTTCAAAAAAGAAATTGATTCCAAAATCGGTCGCGAGTCATTGTTCCACCGAGCAAGAAATTAATTTGGAATGCGATGCCGCGGGCAGAGACGCGCGCACGCTCCCACGGTAGGTCGCGGTTGGCGTTGGCTAACACTTGCGGACGCGCACCACCAAACGACTGGCACATACGCCTTTGCACGCATGTTAATATACATACATTCTGTATTATGTAACCAATAAGTTTTGCTCAGTTATATACATACACATATATCTGATTGCATTTTATATAAATGGCAATAATAACTCTAAATTTGTGCATTTATAACAAAATATATTTTCATGTGCGAAGGATCAATTGGACGGATTAAGTTACATATATAATTATTACTTACAATTAAAGAAATATATATTTATAACTTTTTATACTTTTATGTAAATGCCCGTCTACAATTATAAAAGAATCTTCGCTTTTCATTTTTTTATATAGCAAAAATAAAAAAACAAAAAATATAGAACTTATTTGGCATAATTCGGTACCTATATTTAAATAATAAACATAATTAATTAAATTTACTAATAATAAAGAAAAGTAAAAATCTCAGGTGTATATGAATTTTTGCGCATAATGTCACACTCACACCTACACAAAAACATACACATATTAAGAAAATAATATTAGTAAAAAATTATACATAAATATTTTGCATGGGAACAAAAATGTTTCGACTTAAATATTAAATACCCTATAAAAACTAAATATATATTATTTTATATACATTACGAAAATCGATGTAAATTCAAACATTACAACGTTTTTCTATTTTGAGCATATTTCAGTGTAAAAGTCATCAGTCGAATAAAATTTTTTTTAATGTAAAGAAATCATTAAATATTTATTTTATCAATTCGAATGACAACTTGTATATGTATCGATAAAAAAAAAGTTATTATAGAACTGATCGATCATTATATAGCCTATCTTGTATACGTCTAAAATATATTTAAAAAAAAAAAAAACAACATTTACAAGTTAAATTAATTTTTATTTTCCTAAATTAGAAACCTAATTTTGCTGATGATAATGATGACAGTGATTATAAATATTTTCCATACCCTCTGTTATACACACAATTCATTTAAATGAAATTATCCTATAATATGAAACAATTATAAACGAATAAATTAAATATTTAGTTTGTTTAATCGAAATTACGATACCAAATTGTCCAAAACGCTCCCTTTAATAATATATGTATTTATAAATAATAAATAAACACTATTGCAAACTATTCTAAATGATTATAAATAGTTCAGATAAAATTAGTGGGACATTAATAAGTGCAGTTGTAGTATTACAAATACAATTAAACTTAAATTATTACGCGATTCAAATCAAGCCCTTATGTAGAATTTAAATATAAAAAGCCGTGACATATACACATCATAATTAAATAAAAACAAAAAAGGTCATTTTGAAACAAACAAAAGCTAAATAAATGACTTTTAACGTCTTTAAGGTTAATATTTAATATCTACAAGAGCACAGTTGATAAAGCTTAAATCTCAATATTCTTATCTGAACAAGTATGCATATAAAAATATGAATACATATGTACTTTTATAAATATGAAATCATTATTTACATTAGCTCAATACAAAGCGAAGAAAATGAAAAATTTAAATCCTCGAAATATATTATACATTATATTGCATATTTGCCCCTTTAACAAACCATTATTGTCTTTACACAATAACAAAAGTTCTGTGTATTTGCATGAATGCCAAACTACCGAATAAAAAATTTACAAATCATATAATTTTATAACTATGCGCACCCATTTGATATTAATCTTTACGAGCATTTAACACTTTTTTCGTACCACTTGTGCTCGGTTTTGGATTATTACTATTTGTATCCGTGTTGGGTGAGGCAGGCTGCGTACGGCCTCTTTGCAATCTTAAGCCAACCCAACTGGCTAGTGAATTCATAGCAATTAAACCACTATGCTGAGCCATTTGCTCTCTTTGCAACTGATACCTATATAGCAAACTTCCAGCAACTAGCGCTGACACAACGGCAGACACTGCAACCAAAACAAACAAAACACTGAAACCTGGCACAGGAAGACATATCCCGTAAACAACTTCTTCCCGGATTCTTCCTTGGAAAACTGTTACTGCTTCTGCGCGACCATCTGGACTGAAGGCTAAATCAGCTTCAGAAATAACCTCATAGAGACCGCTAACTCCAACATCGGCACTGCGAACTTTTCTGTCGGAAACAACAATTGAACGGCGACGACGTTTTGGAATAGAATTCTCATTGCCTGTTGTTGGAGGGGATGGAAGTGGGGTGGCACTTTCTGGTTCATCAGGTTTAGGGGTACCTACAACTGGGATATCATCTGTGTTCATACTTCTTGGAGCGGCAACTGGTGGGAGGCTACCATCGAGATGTCTGGGCCCGTGAGGGAATCTATCTTGAGCGCTTTTATCCTTTAATAAAACAAGACATATAAAAATATGCACTCAAACCTGAAAATGAATATCTTAAAGATGTTTCAATGCTTACCACGTAAGGTTGCGGTGGCAAGATTTCAGAATCTTCATGGTCAAGCCCAAACAATAATTGTTCTCTATGTTTATTATTTTGAATTCGGTTTGTTTGCGGTTGAATAGCTGGAGGTGGTGGAGGCGGGGGTTGTCTAGCCGTTTGGAAATGTCCTCCAATAGCTGCCATTTCATCACCTTCTTGCACAATATCATCATACAACAAATCTCCATCATCTGCATCATGTCTATGAATAGAAGATGATGGTTGTGCAGTCTGATCTTTCCGTTCAACATTTCCATAATGACTTAATGGATGTTCTATACCACTTGATCCTAAGCCGCCATGTTCTTGGCAATGATCTAAACATCCATGTCTACAAATTTCTACTTTGCATTTTATATGAACACTTAAAGCATCTGGAAATTTAAAAGCATGGAAAAATGCGTATGTTATTACAGATGCTCGTTCATCTGCAGCCCGTGCTTTCAAAAATCTACTAATCATTTTTGGACGAAGGACACATCCGAACTCGTCTGATAAATGGATGACATGACCTCCGCCATCAGATGCTGCACATGATTTTACTCGCATATCGAATTCACCTAAATATTAAATAAAAATCATAAATACGTGTTGATGCTTGGAAATTGTAATAAATTACCTCTATAATCGTTAATTGCAACAACTAAAGTTAATGTCGACCCTAATGGTACAATTCCGCTAACTGGTGGAGCCCATGGACCTTTTCCATGTTGAATTTCCATCCAACAATCAACATTGTCACCTAAATATAATCATTATCGTAGAGTTAATAAAGGAACATACAAGAAATAAGTTGTAAAATTTTGTTACCTCTAAAATCAAGCTGGATAACATCTAAGTCGGCAATAACCATGGGCGGTTTCGAGGCGGTCTTCTCATAATCGTTAAACCACTCGCATCTTAATCGTTTAGCCTCATCCCACACTTCAAGCAAATCTTTGTCATATTGTACAACTACTGTATTCTCGTAAAATTGACCATGCAAATCAGGTTTCGTGCCGCATCTTGCATATGCAATTCGAAAACTGAAGAAAGTTTGGCCTGTCGATGGAGGTACGTAGACACACCGAGGGTCACCATGTTGACCTTTCGAAGAGACAATTCCTTCAAATGGATGAGAAAATGATAAATGTACGTCCATGTGATCCTTCCCACACATCACCTCCAGACTCTGAATGGAGGGCATTCCCTCTGGTCGCTCCAGAGGCCATATATCACCATTTCCGGTACTTGAGGCCTATAACAATACGAATTTATTTTTATAAATTCAAGAGCATAATTTATCATACATTTCAGTTTTAATTAAATTTTATGAAGTCCATAAAAGCTTGTCTATTTACAATGTCAAAATCAAGCATGCTTATCGGCACAAAACATTAGCAGTTACGCTAATTTCGTTATTACAGATTGCGTGAACTTCTTTAGCACGTTAGTTAGTGCTAGTTCGTTAGCGGCCGTGTTCCAATTAACTCAAATTACAAACCGGAAGAAACAAGACCGGATAAAATATAACGCGTGCCACAAAAGCGTAAAAAGAAATAATAACTATATTTAAAATATTCATAATTTAAGTACTAAAAATATGCAGGAAATTTAAAAACGGTATTTCATTAATCTTTTTATATATTTAATACAAGTGTAATGAATTTATTTTCTTTAATGTAATAAGAAAATCACCTGAAACCATAAAATGATTAAAAACTTCATTCATAAGAGTCATCTGCAGAAAACGCAAAGCTCATTTAACCACACAAGTTAGTGTAATATGGCGTGATGTGTGGGAGCTCATTATTTAACAATCATCCTCTTGTAGCATCAAAAATCACATGAAGCGGAAGATGGCACGTGTCACCCAGCGGCGGAACACGTAACCACAACTTGTTGCTTCTTGTGCCTCAATCTGGCACGCGCTTTACTCATGCGTATCCGGTTTATCTTTTCTTCCGGTTTACAATTTACTTAATTTTTCTCTCATTTTGATACTCATAAAACTATTAAGTCACATTGAAAAAGAATTTTAAGTTTTAAATTCTCCATTTTATAAAATCCCTTTCTCATGCATGTATTTGAAAGGTTTTCCGTGTAACATAGATAAAATCTCCAAATAGACTAAATCAATTTAAAAACAAATGAGATAATTGAAAAAATACTAACATATATTTAATCATTTCGTGAGAGAACACGTACCACGTAAGAGAAATAAATGTGAAATAAAATATATATATATATATATAAATTTCAAAAGCAATTACTTTTATTATAGATGTTCACTAATAATATAATAATGTATTTTGAATAAAATTAGATTACGCAAATAAGAGGATAATTTCCATGCATTGGACTATATAGCTTTAATAAGGCAGCCGAATGGAACATCGTAATAATAAAATTAATATCAGCAGCAAATGAATGGCATTAACATTGTACGTGGTGTAAATAGAACCACGTCAGCTTACACGGAAATTATCCAATTATAATCAGAACGGATATTATCTAAAGCTAAACTTGTCGATGAGTCTTTAGATTTGTTCTATATATTCAGTTTACTTAACTGTATAGGTATTCCTTTAATAAAGCATAAAGAAAACATTTAATTATTCTATTTATAATTTATTGTTTTAAAGAGAAATCTTTCCTTAACAATATTATTATTATACCTATAGCTAAACAGATATTTTTTTCCTTTACATCCCAATAAATAAAAAAATATATTTATTTGGTTTATATTATTATGACAATGTCTATAATATAAGTACTATCGAAAAAATAAAACCATTTTTAAATTATTTTGCGATACTTCTTATTTTAAATAACAAAATAAACATATGCATCGCCTGAATAAACGTTTGCTAAAATATAGTTTTCAGAAAATTGGATTTGAAACTTGAAAACTTCAACATAATTAATAACCGAGTATTTTCATAACTATAAGACCTGGAAGCTCTTAGAAACTGTTAGAAAGAGCATCCTTTAGAATCTAAAATATTCTAAAAAGTTGAAACAAAATTTGAATAGAAGTTAAAACTTAAATTCAATACTTGGTTTGTCATGTCATTTCTTATAAGAATTTTTTTCTTTTACTTATTTCTTTTAGCATAAACTTCAATATTCATAAATTTCATAAGTGTTTCTTAATAGAAGTAAATAAACGCAATGAATAAAATCATATTAAAAGCTTGAATTTGCTGAAGATCTCAATTTAATAAATTATCAAATTCATAATTAATTAAAATGTGTATTTTACGATAAAAAGTATTTTATATTTAAACAAATAAAATATAGTATATAGCGTCACAAGAGAACATAAAGGCATATTACATCCCGAAAATTTCTGATGCACGAGCGAACGTAGTGAGCGAGGGCAGCAAAAGCTGAGCTGTATTTATGATAATTTCAATATTTAATCATGCAAAATCATGCAAAAATTGAAATAAAGATCGTATGTATAAGTATTATTAAAAATAATTAAAATTGTCATCTTAATTTGACTTATTTTATTGCTTAATTTAAATTATGTAATTTTAATATTTTATCGATAGATGCTTGCACCCTTTAAACCCACAGCTGTTATTACATCCCGGCTGTCAATTTGACATATTATAACTGACCTAAAATTAGGCAAGTAAATGATCTATTACATATCAAGTATGCGGAAAAAATAATTATTTTAATAAGTAATAAAATTTAAAATTCTAAAATAATTCATATATTGAAATATTAGATATAAAATATTTCTAAATATTATTCTCAATTTACATTTAAAAAAATTGATTCTAAAAAGAAGTTATAAATAAACCTTAATTTAAAAATATTTTACGCTTTAACTATATAAAACATAATTAAGTAAAACATTGTAATATCTAAATTATTTATTTATTTATAATTGCAAATAAACATATTACTTTTCAAAGCCAGTGTTTTAAAAACTAAGAATTTAAATTTTAATTGAATTCCTTCAAAAATCTATTAAGTTAATATACAATTTTATACATTGATTTACTTTGAAAATCAATGAATAAATCTTGATAATAATTAATTTAGAATAATAGAGCATTGATATAAAAATTAAATAAACACAACACAATAATTCAAGTGCAAAAGTATTTATCGCACGTTCTGTTTTAGATGCGGTTATTTATCTACAAAGCTGTTGTGTTAAATTTCTTGTTTTGCGTTATGCTACATTTAACTTGAATTGTAATAAATTGCGGTTGAATAGTTATTTATGCATTGCTTAATGAAAAACACAAATTTTCTTGTTTTATTTTGATATTATTAGCTGCTGTTGTACAACGATATTTAACTATTATTATTACTACCATAAATTTTATTTTAAATTGATCTTTCATTGACGTCACAAAATAATAATAATAATAATACATACGTCAAAATATTTTTAATCAATAAAAACAATATATTTGTTTTAACGGTATTCAAATAAAAAATTTATTTATTTATAATTTCTAAGAATCATATCCCTTCATTTTTAGTTGAGTGTAATAAAAGTTAGCAAGTTTATGAAGTTTAATAATAAATAAAAATGTTTTCGCTGCATTTAATCTTTAAAACCAAAGAGTGTAATTTTTTTAGTGAATAATTACATCTTCACTTCTAAGAACGATAAACAATTTATGTTGTAAAGTTGGCAATGCGATGTTGCCTATTCTATTCTTTTCTCTGAAGTTTTATGCATTGTTGCTATGGAATGTTTATTCCCTTTGAATAAATTATATTTTATAGATTGATTTTATGCCAAGACGAGTGCTATAACGTAACTAATAACGAAATTTGTTGAAAGGTGTTCTAGAATACGCAGCGATGCTAACTTTGCTTAATTTGCTGATAAAAAATTAATTGTACTAGTTTTTGATTCTGAGAAATTGATTCGTGAGCCAGATAGATGGGTTATTAGTTTTTCTGGGTTTATGTCTTATACATGTATTTTGTCAGAGAAATATTACTATAAATATAACGTATAGTTAACATAGTTTTCAACAATAAATTATTTTTTCGTAAATAAGTTTTTTTTTTTTTAAATAATATCAATCAATTTTAATGTATTTATCAAATTTAAATCCTAAAACTTTAGGATTTTCCTTTGCATATAAATATATTTCTTATTTATTTTCTTAAGACATACTAATTTGAGAAAAAAACATATCTAGGTATTTAGAAGATTTTATGAAAAGATTCATTTAAATTTGTTAAAGTATTTTAAAAGGTATTTTCAAGATTAACTCTTAAGAGTTACGCTTTGAAACCATTTTACTAGTTTCTTAAAGCATTGCTTGAAATATTTTAAGGAAATTTAAATTAAACAAAAACACTGGTCTCATATAATAAACAGGGCCGTAACTATGCAGGGGCACTTGTCCAGGGTCCAGATCGAAGCGGGGCCTAGAAAGGCTTCTCAAAAAAAGTTTTTCATCTCAGTTATTTTCTTAATGATTCAAGTAATGTATTTACGGGAAAAAATGGAAGAAAAATACAATTAAAAAAAAATTATGATTTTTTAATTATTATTTATTTTTTTCATAAATATAAAATGTAATTAAAATTACGGGCAGAAACAATTGAAAAAATATTTATTTTGTATTTATTTATTAAGACTGGTTTCAAACTTAAAAAATGAAAGAACAAGGGCTTCAGAACTATCGTATATACATGGTAAGTTTTTTTTTTTTTATTAAAAGAGGGGTGAAATTTAAAAGTCTTGCATAGGGCCTACAAAAAGCTACTTACGGCCTTGACAATAAATATAATAAAGTGTTTATGTTTGATTTAACCATCTTTCAAATATTTTAAGATGTTCTTCCAAGTACCGACGATGAAATCTCTTTAGTTTATAACTCTAAATGTTAAATATAAACTGTATAGCGAAGAAAACCATTTGTCTTTAATAAAATGCGAAATATTGATAAAAATATTTATAAAAATATTGTTAAAAACTTCATTTTAAGGTTTTTTTAAGTGCTGAAGAGCATAAATCTGTTTTTCGAAGCTCTTTCGAATGCGGAAAAAATATATTATAAAATGTCAAAAATCAAGTATACTACGTTAATTATATCTTTTATGAGTTACCTGTACTTAGTTAAAAACCTATATTTTGAGAAACTAATATATGAATATATAAAATAAGAATATGTTATTAAGGAAAAGGACAATAATTGAATGTGATGCACTGATGCGAATGGAAGTAAGTCTAAATATTTGTAAAATTGCCCATGGGAACAAGTTGTCGTATAAGCCGCACCGATTAGCTAGTAATCTCATCAATATACTGGTGAGTGTCGTAATGAAATTTATTTGTAAAAAATGACAATATATGCGTTAGCGCGCGGCTATGTGATGCGTTGCGGTGCGTTGCGTTCCGGTTTCTACTGGCGTATTCTTTGGAATGCAGGTACCGTGCTTGCTAGCCGAACAGGTCGTGGATCGCGGACAGGTTGTGTCAGTGTCAACCGTTCAACGCGACGCGCTTATGTTTGTGTTGTCTATAGATTACGTTATGTGCTACGATGCCACACTCGATGTGATAACACTATTTTATACATTTTTTAAACCATCTTTAAATATTTTTAACATCAAAATTTCTCGTTTAACTGTAATAAACATCTTTCATTGCAACTACAACAAAACTAAAAAGTACATGTTTTAATTTTACAAGCGGACATAAAACATAATTTTATTAAATAAAATAGCGGTGTTAATGTTGAGAACAAACATTAATGTATATTATATTTAATAAACTTTGATGTCACAAAAAATAAATTTCTATTTAGCAAAGTTAACAAAATTGTTTTATTATTACTTCACGAAATAGTATAAAACATATTATATGCATATAGAAAAGCTATAAAATACAAGTAGATGGCATTAGAGTAGCTACTATATAAAATTTACTTCATCATAAAACTTGGGTGGTACATAACGCTACGATTTATCTATTGATTCACTAACATCAATTTTCAATGAATCATTTTTAGATCTTTTTAGATAAACATCGTATTTTTATTTTTTCTGTATCTTGTATTATACATCGAACAACTTAAGAATCTAAGAGAATTTAAGTTATTATAAAAATAATTTGAGGCATTTAATTTTAAATGTTGTTGAAAATATATAAATAAAAACCAAATCATCGTTAGCTTTAATGAATGTAAGAATTTGATGAATACAGAAAGTGCGGCCGATAATGTTGAAATAATGATTTTCATCGTTAACAAATTCAAATAGAACTATAATAAATTAAGGCGAAACTATCTCAGCAGGTGTACATTTTATATCTAGTAAAACATCTTCATCCTCGTGTTTTAAAACAAACTATTAATGAAATCTCGCAAATAATATCAAAATTTATTATATGATATTATTTCATATCAAAAAAATTAAACGTCTCAGGCACGCAAGCGGTCAGTAAAATTCCAGCGCAATCTTGTGTTTCTTTTTTACGAGTCACAGACTTCTTAGATTCTGGTTGATTCTTAGAGCATATACGAGTTACCGTGCAAATGGATATTACCTACTTAATTATGTTACTTATTTTACAATAAATAGTATATTATCTTTTGTTCTACTTTATTATTGTACCATTATATAATTGTATACTTTAAGAACTTTATTTTTCAATGTTTTTATTTTTTAAATTACTGCTGCTATTATAAAAATAATATTTGACCTAAATTTTATAATATAT
>CM008234.1:4322982-4353655 GCA_002278615.1 Pogonus chalceus
TTTAAAATAGATTGTATATACATAGTAATTTGAATATTATTAGTAATAGTATGTTTATATAAAAAATTAAATATAGTCAAAAATATGAAAATAATATTTGTTTATTTAAAAATAATTAATGGCAACCAATATTATCAAGTTATCTATATAAAGACACATTTAAAAACAATTGATAAATATATGTGAAACAATTACAAATAGTTATTTTATTGTTATTATTAACAATAGAATAAATTTATATGGGATATGCATAAATCTTTGAAAAGCAATAATATAGGGTATATTTAAAAACATGAATGATCTGAAATATCTATGATATTAATAACGCGTGCCTGCAAACAATAACGAGTGTAAACAGTGTCCGTGCTAATTGGCGAGCGTCTGGTCGCAGCTAGCCATGGCCACGGTTATGATTGATCGAGTGCTCTGCAGAAATCAACCGAATCGTCTGATTCAATCTATCATGATTGAAGTCAGTGTTATCGCCACTTGGCAACTGTTTTATTACCGATACCAGAGATACAGGCGGACTATTTCAAATGAATTCGCACGCTCTAATAAGATCTTTTCATATTTTAATAAATTCATAAAGAATACATACAGCATGATTTATATAATATATGCTATTTATTATGTTAATTAACGAACTGGTATTCAACGATAAATTTTCTTATTATAATTTATTGTTTTTCAGTTTATTTATAGATGTTTGCGCTTACTTTAAATATCAGGATTATATTATTTTTTAACTTTTTATAATTATCATCTACTAACTAGAGAAACATTTTTAAGTTAATTTCCTATGAAATCTAAAACAACATAACCTTAAATATACAAAAAATAATTGTAAGTTCATTATAAATAACAACACATGATGTAGCTAGCAGACAAGTATAAAACATAAGAAATAAAATATTACATTATTAATAAAGATAGATATAAAATAACAACAAGCATAAGAGTGTTCAAATGTTCTTTTGATAACCACTTAACAATGAATATATGTCCATAAAACAATTAATGATCAAAGAATTCTTTTGAATCCGGCCCACGCATATCATTCAACATCACAATTTACTGAATGACCATAGTTCTCAGGTTCCCACCTATTATACTTTATATGTTCTTGAATTTTTTTCATCAACAACAATACCATTAAAGATGCTACTATCCAAGGCAATATACAATGAATTTATACGATATTGGGAAATTTAAATATTTTTAATCCTACGCAAAATTAAGTTATAAACCTGTGCAGTCATAAAGATAACTGTATTGTCGGAACATGGAATTATAGGGAACTTAATTAATTATTACTGAGATAATACGGAATTTTTTATAGTAACAATAAAGATCTAATTGTGATTTAAAATATATTTTTGGTTAATTTCGTGATAATTTATTGAAATTACTTTAAGATTATTAGTGCTTAGTTTATAATGACTCATTTATAATTTTTATAAATAATGATGTTTCTATAAGATAAGTTATTCTTTAAGTTAACAGAAATTTTATTATAGAAGAAAACAATTCTATAGACTTTTATAAGAATATATATTGACAGGATTCATATCATTTTTATGCTGTTTTATTATACACTAGTGTTTAATAAGGTAATATAAAGTTTATTATATTATAACTTTATAACACATAGCCCCAAAGTGATGATATCTAGTAGCTATTTTTTTATTATTAAAAATCATATTTTATTCTTTAAATTAAATTAAATTTAAGGTATTAGAGACCGTATAGTCTGGAACATGCTTTGAATAGCTATTCTGCTCTAGCCTTCGATTGGAGAGACAAACTTTTCATTTAAGCTGAATTTGCCTCATTCCAAATTATTACAAAATATACTATTCTGAAAACTGCAAGGATTCATTTTCTTAAAATTACAATTAGATTAGAATATTTTTGTTAAATATTTAGCGAAGAACAATTTGGTTATTTTATAATGATATCCGTAAAATAAATAACTTAAAATATAAACATGCAAATAAACAAATGAAAGCATAGCTTGCTTATATTATTAGATTAACTATCCTGTTATACATATATTGCTATCATTATAAATGGTTTTTATACTAAACATATAATACATCATCTATATTATGAAGATTAAATTACATATCATTACATAATTTTAAAATATCAAATTTATTTAAACCTCTTTGTAATATTTCATTTAATAACCATATGTGAATCAGCAATTTTTACATTTGTATTTGTGTATTGACAGGTGTTAGAAAAAAGACGAAATAACAACAATAAAAACTCCACTAATGATGCAAAATAATAATAATGATAATTTTTACTCTGTCAATTTCGTCATTTCTAAAATCAGATACTAATCAGTGGAACAGTGATTTGAATTATCTATAGACCTATAATTTTGATATTATTTGTTGCTGCTTGCCTATAATGGTACTAAATAATTTCCTTTCAGTATTATAATACTTTGAATAGCTGTTTTTCCATAATTGAATATCGGTGTAAAAAACGTTTAATTGTTTCGAAGAGGATATTTGATCATATTCAAATTTATTATATATACCTACATATAAGTTTTCAAATTTATGACTTCTATTGCCTAAAGATTCCTATGTACCGCAAAAATATCATAAAATGTCACAAGTACATAACATATTTTTTTGCAAGAGATGTTATTTTCTAAATAAGATATTCTACACTCAAATCTAAGAGACACGTATTTTTTATCGACAAAAACATATTTAAAGGGTAAAATTCTCTCAAAGTTGATGGTAAAGAGGGGTTGTTCTTCGGTTCCATATACTTGAAGTTGGAATTGACGGCATAAAAATCATCATAAAAAATAATGAAAAATGCATTTGATGGCATATCCGAGGGGTCATTCAAACAGAAGTTAAATGGACTTTAATTCGCATTTAATTGATTTTAACTGTAATTTAAAATAGAAAAAAAAATAGGAGATACTTCTTTTGGCATACTTTAAAATGATAAGCCATAAGAGGTAAACTTTCCCCTAAAAAAATCTTTTTATTAAACTAATGTTTGATTACCAACGAATTTTGAATTCATTTTTCCATCAACTTTGAGGGACGATTTCTCCCTTTAAATATGTTTTACCGCCGATAAAAAAAAATAAGTGTCTCTTTAATTTGAAAGTAGAATATTATATTTAAAGTAGAACAAAATCGACGAAGAACGCCTTTTGCAACTTCTTTGTTAGATTTAACTGAATTCACTAAATACATTTAAAGATATAAATGTAAATAAGAAAACTATCTTAGAGCATTTCAAATGTTGTAAGTAAAAATAAACAATTTTATAAATTTTAAAATAAATTATATTTTATTTGAAATATTTACTTTTTAATTAATATATAAACAGAAATGTCTAATTATTTATAATAAATTTAGCAATAACTTTAATAAATGTATAATATAAACTACTAAAAAGAAACAAATGAAATATTATAGCTGGTTATAAAATTATAATTATATATAAAAGAAAATTATATTAAACGGTGCATTAATTTAATATAGTGTTAAACAGTTTAACAAAGTACTAATATTAAAACCTACGCGTTCTTATACATATAACTGAGTACAGTAAGTACTTCAAATATTAGAATTTCTCAAACGTTTATACAGGTACCTAGATAAGCCTACACAGCACACTGATTTTTTCCAGCATCTGCCATAATCATAATAGCGTTAATTAGCAAAAAAAAGTTGTTTCCTTGACTCGTTAAAGATTTTATCTTTTCATTCGGTGTGTAATGGCCAATGCGTTTGTTGTAACTGTTGCGATAAACTTAAGGATATAAATTGATTAAATAGTTTCTTAGTCATTTGTGTTATTCAGTGCCGGGTCAGAGGTTATTCTAGACAATCAAAATAACGGATACTAGACTAGGAATCTAGCCATTTTCATTTCCATAGGAATTATTACAAAATTTATACATTTTTTAATAATATTCAAAGATTTTACGAAATGATTATAGAATGTTTATATTGATTGATTAAGATGTTGCTTAAGGCGTAGCGCTTTCAAAAATCCGATGGTTTCGTGTTTCATTTGATGTTTTCATTCGTTTTAAATATTATCTGTTTTTACGTTATTTATTTTCTTGTTTAAAAATCATTTTTTATAACATAGGCTTATATTTTTATTATGTTAATTTATAGGGAAATAACATAACCGAACATATCAAATTTTGTTTATTTATGTTTCCTATTAAATTATCAATTTCATCTCAAATTAAACATTTCATATTTCATTTAAAATTAATGCTTTTAATTAAGTTTTTCTTGTTTTAATGAACTTGGTAATTCAGGTATATTTATAGCGTGCAAATACACGTTGCAATACAATTTTATTATTGATGAGAAATGGATTGTATCTATAATTTGATTCAGTGTATAATTTTATACAATTATAAGGCAATTGTATAAGACGTTGCAATTGACCTTAATCAGTTAAGTGTTCTTAAAAGGTACTTACTATCATTTAGTTAAGTCTATAGTTAAAAATTACAATAATGACAGTAATGGAAAACGAAAGCTATTTTCTAACATCAGTTGAAGAATAATAAAGAACCAAAATCTAACAACAAAGGTGCAAAAGGTGTCCTTCGCCAATTTCTTTCTACTGTCAAATCTAAGAGAAACGTATTTTTTAATCGGCGGTAAAATATATTTAAAGAGTGAAATCTTCTCTCAAAGTTGATGCTAAAGTGAATTCTACGAAAAAAATCCATTGAAAATCAAAAATTAGTTGAATAAAAAAGAAATTTTTTTAAAGAATAATTTACCCTTCATAGTTTATTATTTTAAAAAATGCCAAAAGATGTATCTCATTTTTTTTCTAGTTTAAATTACCGTTGAAATCAATTAAATGCGAGTGATAGTCAGTTTTTTAACCCGTATAACTTCTGTTTGAAAGACTCCTCGGATATGCCTTTAAATGCATTTTTAATTATTTTTTAGGACGATTAGTCCCATTTGATTATAACAACTGCAAGTATATTGAATCTAAGTACTACCCCTTTGTACCGTCAACTTTGAGAGACGATTTCACCCTTTCAATATGTTTTTTTCGCCGATAAAAAAATTAGTGTCTTTAGATTTGAAATGAGTGTAGAATATCATATTTAAAGCAGAACGAAATTTGGCGACGTACACCTTTAGCACCTTCTTTGTAAGAATTAAATTATTTTTAAAATAAAAGTAAAATATTAGTGTTTTTTATTTAAAAGAAAGTTCGCGAATGAACCTGTTCGCTGCAATAAATAAAAAGTATTAAAATTCTGAATGATAATGAAAATAAATTTAAATAGTTGTATTTAAAAATTTAGTCATTCGTTTAATCAACAAATCAAAGCTATTGACATAGTACACGACGGAAAATAAACCGCAATATGAATGAAACAACAATAACAGAATGTCGTAGAAAACAACACGACAGAACAGAACAGAACATATATAAACGTTGTGCATAGTAAAACAGTTGGCACTCAAATTAGTTGTAATTCCGCGCAGTGACAACAATCGTAACTGTAAAGTTTGACCCGTGTCGTAACAGATCGATAGAGTACCGATGGTCAAGAGCCAAGAACCAAGAACCAAGAGCCGATGGTCGCTGGTCGTTGTGTTGTGCTTTTCCCACACACATATTATTATGTATGTCTTTGCTTGCATTAGCCGCCTCGCTATCGCTATACAACTGTGTGTGTTACTTACAAACATGTTGCTTGTTATGAATAATTCACCAACAAGATATTGTCAAATAAATTTTACGGATTTCGAAAAACTGGCGATAAAAAACTTATACTGATGGGATATTTTCATGTTTTTATGTTGTGGATTATGCTGCTGGAATTCAGAAATACTAACGATAATCATCATCATTTTATCTTTAACTATCGTATATTGCTTTACCTATTTACATGTTATCTTCTTATCAATTTACATAAATATTCATATTTGAACATTTAAATACATTATTGCATTTTTACGCTAAAAAGAATTTTTATTTCT
Source organism: Pogonus chalceus (assembly GCA_002278615.1). Classification (NCBI taxonomy): domain Eukaryota; kingdom Metazoa; phylum Arthropoda; class Insecta; order Coleoptera; family Carabidae; genus Pogonus; species Pogonus chalceus. Next base: position 4,329,006 of record CM008234.1, read on the forward strand.
TAAATACGCAAATCGAAAATAAACATATTAAATTAAAATAATCATTATATTCTTCTTTCTACGAATCTAAGAATAGAAGTTAGAAAAAGAGTAATAAAATTAGAAATAACTATTTGTAAGATACAGAAAGATTCTTTAGACGGGATGATGAGAACCAAAAAACAAACAAAATATAATTTAAGATCGTACGCTGGAAAGTACAAAAGGAAATATAGAAGCAGAAAGATGAAAACTTGTGTAAATAATAAAGAAATTCAAGAAATTGGTTACATATCTAATATATTACTCTAAAGAAACTAATGGAAGCAGAAAAAAAAATTAAGATTTTAAAATAATTTACTGGTGTAAAAGTGTAGATGTATAAAAATATATCATATGTTCATAAAACGTAAAAGCAAATGTCAGTATGACATTAAATAAATGTATATACTAAATATATAAGGTCCTTATTCACATTTTGAAAAAAATAATGTATCTTAATTAACCTGTAACCTTCTTTAAGTAAATGGTGAGTTCTTAAAAACTACAACTTTTAAAACAAATTTTTAGTATGAATTGGATTCTTGTATTTGTTGTAAAATAAAATTTACAAAAACATAATTGATGCTATTTAAAATAAACATTTAAAAAAAAATTAAATAAAGTATATAAAAAAAAATTTATTTTATAGTATTACGGTAAATGGAAGAATAAGAGAAAAATAAAAGAGTAAAAATAGCAAGTTAAATGTAAATTAATACTGGCGAAAATTAAAAATTGGTTAGAAAAATAAATTAAACAGTTGAATAAATTTTGACATATTTAAAATAACATATTTACAATAATCACCAGGAGCATAATTACCAAAAAATATTCAGAAAGATAAAAAAGTATGTTTATTTTCATTCTCCGTTATACAGAACGCTATTATGACACTTTGTGCAATTATAAATTTTTGCACATAAAAATATTTATCTTTAAAACAAGTTTACAAACGGTAATTGAGCAAGCTTGTAAAAAATAAATGAAATGATGGATGACAAAAAAACGCGAATAGCGATTCTTCCATTTTTTGCACATCAATCGTCTTCTATTAATCTAGGTCGGAAGCAAATTATTTTGTAGGATTTTAATTCTCTTCAAATTGCCGGGTGCCGTGATGTCTAGTCAATTCTTATTTATATAATATATAGCGCTATTAAAAAATAACTTGCATGCAATTTTTAAATATATCATTTTAACCAATTACTCAAAGTTTTCCATAATACGTAGACAGATTTTATTTAAAATTAACATCAGCGGAAAAAATAAATAGCTATTGAAAGGTTCACCGCCTGACGCGCTATTGAAATCTCCCAATACTTACATTCAAATCGTGAGTATTTATCGAAGCACGTACTAACGTTTAAATATTTGACAATTATCCGTGTTAACATGAGCATTTTCACATTAAACCAATGAAGTTGACTATTTTAAATTCACACGGATCTTACCGTAACTGTATTTAAAATTCTACTTTAATAATACAGCCATACAAATACATAAATTTCTTTTTTTATTTATTATAAGTAAGTGTCTATGAATTATCATGATTGGATATTTTTCTAAGAAATTTTTACCATCATAATACCAACCAATATATAAAAACATAATTACAAATATCTGAGTTCACAGCCATATCTGTATATTTATGACAAAAATAAATTAAAAAACATACCAATGAATATCTCTAATTTGGAGTCGAAAAATCGATCTATTAGGAAAAATCATTTATTATTGACTTTTTTGTTTTTAATGCCACAAGATCACTTATCATAAAAGAATCCAAGTCATTGTTGCAATTTAGTGTAGGAAAAAATTTTAGGTTAGGATTAAATTGTCTAAAAGTTAATTTGGATCAATATAAATTGTATAATAAAGACTAAACGTTAAAAAATATTAAATTAATTCATTTTTATGAACCTTTATCGCAATTTATCGCTAGTAATAGAAAGTTTTCCAGGATGCAAATGAATTTTAGTAAATTTAAAGACGAAGCGTAAATTGATGTAATGAATAAAAATTTACGAATGAAATGAAGCAATTCTCATTAGATGTACGTAGTAACATCTTCGTATACACGTGCAGAGACAGGCAGAACGCAGACAAGAGATCGTATAACTGCTGACAGTGGTACAGTGTTTATTCACTTGTTTACACTCTAACGTACACAATTTAAAGACGAACAATTTAGTTTTTTACAGACAGACGTATTAATTTAATGGTAAGTTTCTTTACGTTTGCGGCAAATGTATATGAACCATGTATATCGTCTCATGATTATGGCAAGTTCAATTTAAATATTTGCTTTGCTTTGCTTTGCTTTGGTGTTGCGTGTCTCTTTATTAAGTACTGCAACTTTCTTGCAGCATTTAAAATATGTACTATGTTAAACGTAATAATGCTTTTATGATTATAATTGTGCTATTTATTTGCTATTTATGACTTTAATTTACTAGTATTTTGCTACTAAAATGTTTATTTTATTGTTTTTCTTGCATTATTTGAAATCAATAATATAACGGGAAATACTTCTATAAAATCCATTGAAATTGTTACAATTTTAATTAAGTAATTTCTTTTTATTCAAAATAAATTGTTGTATATAACTTAAATTTATAGAAAGTGAAATAAGAATGAATGAGTTATCCCAGTAGCTAGATAATATGATCATGATCATATAGACAAGTGTCATCTAAGAGGCTAATAATTTAGTCATAAATGCTTGCAATGATAATTCCTAGCAACCGTGCAGTCCATATTGCAATCGCTTCGAATCAAGAATCACATTCATTGCATCTACTACGGTAATGTAGATAGGTAGAGGTAAAGTGCATCCAAATCCGGATTCAGAAACAAATCAACGTAGCTCACGATTAGCAGATAATTACATGCCAACTGCAAGTATATATTTCCCTCTCGCTTACACTTTTCTCTGTGTGCTGTACCAGATGCACAGTTCATTGATGTTGTATGGACAGTACTGGATTTTTCAACGAAATTGTCTTTATTTTTTGCAACATAACTTTAATAATCAAATAGTTTATTCTGTAATAAGTTTGGAATGAGGTAAAATTTTAGCCTGAGTGTTACGACCCCACGAGAGCAGAATAGCCATTCCAAACATGTAAACATATTAAACACTAGTGCATGAATAATACCTCACAGTGGTGCAGAAAGTAACCATTCTATGATTGGAAATTGTACAAAAATGTAAACCATGAAATAGAAAAATGAGAAATAACAATAAATATAGAGATTGAAACAGACAAAGAAGAACAAGAAAGTGCGAAAGATAATGCGCAAATCATATATTCCTCAAAGGAGCAACAGAAAGAAAAGGAAGATTAGCACAATGTATATTATTCAGAGTAATTGCAATATTTCTTCCTTCTTCATAGAAAATTAATATAAGAAAATAAATGTGTTTAACTTCAAAAACAATATTAATATTATATATAAACTATAAAATAATCTGAATGCAATCCTGTAATTTTGAAATGGCCCGAAAGAGAAGTGCAACAGAGAAGCGAAACATGATCCCGATTTGAGTCACGGGAGGTCAACAGTAAATCACAAATGACCTTTAATCGCAGTTCGGTTCACTTGATATTATTGCCGTGCACTTGCACTTGAGGCGCATTTATACACTTGTATCTACACGTTGGATTCATATTGTTCCTGCAAAACATCCATTTGTGTTTATTTACGAATTATTTTAATGCGTTTTCTAGCTGTTATCTGATATTATTGATCTGTTATATGACTTTCTAATGACTAGGATGTGGTGGAGAACATTTGTTTACACCTAGAAATATAATACTTTAATGCAATTTCAAACCAATAATATGATAAATTTAAAATGGATTTATTTTAATGTCATACAATAATTTATCTAACTTATATTTTTAAAATTATGAATTAAATAAGTATGAACACTTTAATGACAGTAAAAATACAGAAATGTTTAAGTTTGATATATTCTTAATTCGTAAAAAGAAAAGTTTTAATGAAATTCAGTTAAAACTCATGTGAAAAATAACGAAGCTGAGTTATATTTAGTCACGGATGTTGGTGAGCGTATCAACATGAAATGAATATCTCACCGAGATGAAATAAAGAATGCAAGAACTCGATGGTTCAAGCCATTAGCTTGAACTAATGCATTTTACCGCGAAATCTATATTTTCTTTGCACTTTGTTTCGTTCACATAATTCTGCAGCTTTTAATTTAATTATTATTTATATATAATATATTAATGATTTTATGAACATTAATATTTTCAACTAACGTTTTTAAATTAAAATTATTCATAGAAAACATACAAAAGCTTGCATTTTCACATAAAATTATATATAATTATATAAATGTTGTTTATTCTCGAAATTAACAATTTTGTTATAAACTGTTTTAAATTATTAAAAAAACGGATTTATTTCAATTTTCTCACAATTTATGAAAAGTATTATGCGTAGAACATGCAACATGGTGTCAAAATAAACGACAAAGTCGTACAAATTAGATTTTTATCAAATTTAATTACAATGAGTCCGTTTTCGAGTTCATTTGCATCGCGTTGGGCAACTGACGTGCAAGTGGGACCACCCAAGCGTCGAGATTTATGGTAACACAGGAACAAACCACATGCAGACTTTGCTACATTCATAGATATCATATTTATTTTAATATGATATTTCATATTTACCTTCTTTAATTATACCCTTAAATGCTATTTGCATTCCTGAAAAGTGAACCTGAAAATATGTTTTAAAATAATACAGATAAATCAAATAACAGTAACTAGGAAACGATGGTTGAAGTTTTTTCATAATTTTTTAATTGTATTGAATAATTACGATGTATGATCTGCTGCATGCAGCGTTCATCTAATATATAATTTCAAAAAATATAAGAAGTTTGCAGTTTATATAATATGTTTATATTTTATTTTGTAGAACATAGATTTACTTAACCTCAATTAATTTATAAATATAATCATTTTGGATATAAATAAAAGAGTATGTGATTCTATTTGATAAAAATAAGATATCTATGAAATAAGCATGCGTTATCACGTGTGCTCAAACACGAGTAAAGCCCAACCGACACGATAACTTATTGTTATTGTACGGCAATTTGAAATAATCGAAAGCGAACAGGAAGAAATGAATTTTCTTCTAACGATATACACGTCGTAGATTGTAGATTTCTTCATAGATTTGGTGATAAAAATTATGTTTATTGTTTATGTGTGTATTTTTAATGCGCTAGAATTGTTAACACATTCATTATTACCATATGTGTACATATGAATTATAAATAGTCATTTCAAAATATGAATAAGATTCTGTTTGATCTAATAATTCAAGTCACTTTTTGAATTCTTATTTATGAGATACATGCTTATATATTTTTCGTTTTTCTTATCGAAATCACCTTGTGTTGTAATATATTATTATAATTTATTTTCAGACTAACACAGAAATATATTATAGTTTAATTTGAATTGTGTCCGAAGAAAAAAAATCGTATATTTATAATTACAAGAAACTTTTTTATTTATGAAATAAAATCATCTCATTAATAAATTAAAAGAATTTGAATAAAAAATTCTCTAATTAGGTATGAACTCATCCAAATACCTTGGAATATAAATAAAGTGCAGACATATAATGAAGAATTTCCTGCAGCATAAAAAACTGTCCTAATAAAATATCAACTTTGGTAACTAATCATCTAAATATTAAAACTTCGAGAAACCTTGGAAAGAATGACAAAAAATCGTCACCACCCAGAACCAGTATTTTTCTAGAAGTTTGAAATTATTTTTAACAGGTTCCATATTTTATTTTAATTATATCTAATAAATTTAAAATAATTAATAGTTATTGTGATGTATGATCTTATTAGTTGATATATATTTTGATTTAATTGTAATAACGAGTGTGAATATTTGAAATAAATGAAAACATATCAAACGAAATGATGAATTTATAAATACAGCTATAACTAAATATGTGTACACAAGTTCAGTGAAGCACAACATGCAAACTCGAAATCCACGACCGCAAGTCTCATGGCCAACTAGACCGTCGCCAAGCAGTCTGTATGTATATGACGTCACCAGTCTGCAAGTATGTGTTTTGTTTTGTAATAGCGTCTACATCTCACATTTACTAGATATAAGATTTTTTTCTTATTCACTATGTATGTAATTAGATGACCAATTGTTTTATAATCAAGATTTTATTTAGTAGCGTTTTGTTATTTTCTATTTGTTTCTATTATAGCAATTTTAACTATTATTCACAGATGTTACCTACGTAGTTAATACAATTATTAGTTATTCTAAATATTTATTAATGATTGGATTGTTGAAATGAAGGTTAATTGTAATTATAGGAAATTATCTTTGTTTATTGGATATTTTATTGAGTGATATTTAATTTCCGGTTATTTTTTTTATTTTGACAGACTATAATTAATGTATTTCTTTTGTAATTTATTAAATACTTTTTTATAACCAATTTGCAAATATCGCAAAATATATTTTTTTTTCGTATAACTACATGACATTAATTTATTACAAATAAATATTTCTGTAATTAAATCTGTTTGTAAATAAGTATATTTTCTAAAAATGTAGTACCATCATATGTGTTCGCAAACATGCAATTGAACAAGAAAAAAATTCTCTTTACGCTGAAATAACATACCAGTTATAGTAATAATATATTATTTACATCAACTAATGTGTACATGTCAACAATGGAAACCTATATATTGTGTAATTGGAACAATATCATCACGCATATTTCACCGGAAACACAAAATGTTAAATATACATTTAAATTACAAAAAAATGAATGTCGGAATTGGATAATCTCATATGTAGATATACTTAAGATTTGACAGTGATTGTTTTTACTGTTGTTTTTTTTTTATCTGAAGAAAAGAACGTTCCCAGAGTTATTTACTTTGTAAGGTGTAATTATAGAATGACATTAAAATTGGTGGAACCAATAGTTGATTCTTTGTCTTCAAATTATTATTATTTTAATATATACACGTTCGAAGTAAGAAAATTATTGAAGATGGAATATATTAAAGTGAATGTAAGTAATTTAATGCACTTTATTTTCAAAATGTTTAAATAATTTTTCTCACAATCATTAGTTACAATTTATTTAATCAATTTAGAATCTAATTTCAAATAATTTTTAATTTAAATTGAATTCATATTTTGAAGATTTGTTAATATACATTGGTACATCCAATGTGAAATAAGCAAATTTGATTTTACCCAGGGAATAAAGTACAAAAGATTTCCCTAAGGAATAAAGTCAAGCTTCATATATCAATAACTAAGTACATGAAGTCGGTTTTACACTCAAGCACATATTTGTTGTATATTAACAAAAAAAATCTTAAAGTTTTATTAAAATACACTATATTCTTAGATTATTTAAAATATTGTCTGCAAGGTATTTTTTCTTGATTCTTTATATGAATTGTATCATTATTTGAAATTATAAATGGTAAATAATTAATAATGATTAGTAATAAATAAATCATTGAATAAACAGTAAAATAGCTATAAGTAATTTGAAATCCATATGTCTCGAAGCTAAGTACCATATGATAAGTATTTTAAAATTGAATATAAACCAAGTAAATACATATATTTATTGAATAAATAGTAGTTAATCTTACATCTTTATCATTCTAATGATTAGAATGTGTCTATTCTTCTTTACACTTCAGTTTCAGCTTCAGATGTTGTATTGCGTTAACGCTTTGCAGATGCTACGACATAATGGAAACAGTTATTGTAGGTATGCAATTTTTGTCGCAAATGAACTTGTAACCAAGTGAAATATTACTGCTGTTACCAAGCCGCGGATGCCAGTCAGCTGTTGATTACAACTTTTCGCAGGAATTTAATTGTTTATTTTTCTTTGTTCTTTTTTAACTGTATTTGTGTTATCAATGGGTCAAGATAATGTACTTTGATAGGCTTGTATTTCTTTAGAATCACGTTTTTAATGACTTTTATATAGGTTATTAGGATAACATTATCATTATTTTATACCTGATTGTAAACTTGCAACAATACTAAATACAATTATTTTGTTATACAATAAAATTTAATTGAGTTACATTTTAATAGGTTCATACTGTATCAGTTTTCTGACAAATTCCTAATTGTTTACTAACAGTATATGTTACTTTACAAAAATAACAATATTAGAAGTTGTAGAACCATTCAATTAAGTACAAATATAAAAAGATAAAGATATCTTGAATAAAACTTCTTCAAAACACAATTAATATCAGAAATTCATACCATTCTTGTATAATTTTTAATCATAGAATAATTATATTCTGCCCAACTGTGCGGTATAATTATACACTAGTGTTTAATAAGGTAATATGATCTTTATATTACCTTATAACACATTACACCAAAGTGGCAACATTTAGTAGCTATTTTTTTAATTATTAAAATATATATCTATTAAACTTTATATAGTTTTTTTTTTTTAATGTAACTAAATTTATAGTATTTAAGAAAATTTAGTCTGCAATATGTTCGGAATTATTATTCAGCTCTTGTTCCAAATCATCCTAGAATCTTCGTTCTTTGAGCCCTGCACAGGAAATTTACCAAATTTTAATGCCATTATGGTAAATCGAGTCGGCAAATTTTTTCCAACTCCGTACACATCGTCAAATTTGGACATTTTTTCGATTCAAAACATTTTTTTTTTTTTCACAGGGGTGCTTTAGGGAAGCGGAAGGGGTTACGCTTAAGATTGCATACATGCCTTGAAAGAAGACACTTTAAACTTGTTTTTCCTCAAAGGTTCACCAAAATCGATTGAAACTATGCCGAGTAATGACGGTTTAAATATGGGCAAATTTTTTTTTTCCGTCAGTGTAGATTTTCTTTTGTTTTATCAAATCTATATTCATTAAAGTAAGATACTTGCTAAAAGGTAAATAAGGGCTTAAGTTGAATGAATGTAAATAAATGGAAATTGAAAAAGAGATCGCAAAATAAAGTAAGGTTCATTTCTATGTATCATATCACGTATTTATAATTTGTTTAACAAACATAGATGTTGGTCTAGATTAAACAACTGAATATCAGTGTAACATGTCGGCGATAGTTGGCTATGGAACGTGTTCACAGCAAGAGCTGATACTCCTAGAGTGATTATTTGATTAATGGTTGATGTATGGTGGGAAGGTTTTAGAACTTGATTCTTAAAAAATCGCATATACTATTATCATCTATAATTCAATAATGTTTTTATAGACGATTGGAGAATTCGGATTGATAGATCGCAAGTCGGTATGCGTGAATCCGTGTACGTGATCCAATGTAGACTAGTCATTTTTAGCATTAATCATTACGTTATTTTGTGATAGATTTATACATAGCAAGTTCAGATTTTCTATAATGTTTTTCAGTAATTAATATGGATATATCGATAATTTATTTCTTTTTTACTTCGATGCTCATGTGTTTATGTTTAATTAATTATTGTTGTGCTAATAAGAAACTTATATTTTTAAATATTTACACCATTATTTATATCTAACTGTCATTTATTATTATTATATTTTTTATCACAAACAAATTTTTTCTCATATAATTTAAAATTAAACTATTATGTTGATAATTGAAGATTTAAAAGAAGAAAATAAATAATGTAAATGAGTAGTATTAAAGCGAGTTTATTTAAAAATATAAATGACAGAATGGAAATGTTTTAAGAAACTCTGATGATTGAAGAAAGAATTTAAAATGCAAATCGAAAACGATGAATAAAAAAAAGGTACAGTAGGCATACAATACTTAAAAATGAACTCTAAATAATCTAACTAAAATGATTTATATTGAAAAGAAAGAAAAAAACTGATATATAACATACAATATACATACATAGAAAAGAGATTGCTATAGATGAAACAACATAGCATCAGAGGATAGCCAATATAAGATTGGTATCTGTAACAGTATCTTTGGCGGCATTTCTTTCATGTAGGTGTCGCATTTTCTGTTCGTACCACGCACAAATGAGCGATCAATATAGTTTAAAAGTGCGGCCAATAAATACATCGGCGTATGTGAAATTTATTATAACTTAGGGGCACACAAGTGCGACCGTAATGATGTCATCAGTGGAAAATCAAGTGGCGAACACAGGCACACCTTGATTTTATTTACACTAAATGTGTGTGTGCTTAAGTTTCGTTACGATACGATACACAAAGATTTCTTAGTTGCCAATGGAATTTTCTTTAAATATAATAGCTACTTTCCATATACAATGAATTCTAATCACTTTAAACTAATATCCCGACGATAGTTTATTGTTGTTCATTTTAGCTTCTAGCGTACTAGTCATTTTATCGTTTAAATATTTTAATGTTTGTTTTAATAGTTACACCAACATTTATTTGTACTGAAAGAATTCTTTGTTCCTCTTTAACGATTCACTGTAGTAAGAAAACTTATAACTTTACCTCGGACAAAAAGCTTGAGTTTAAAAATAAATTAAATTTTTACAGACATATTAATGATTAAATTTAATTTAATAGTATATATTCGAAATATTGCTACAAAACGTTCATTTTTCGAGGTAACTATTTAAAAATTAAATAGATCATGAATATGAATATTAGAAATTGACTAAAAATATTTTAATTTTAATATTCATAGTTATTTTTAAGTTTATTTGATATTTCAAGAAAAATCTAAAGAAATCTTTAATTATGCATATCTTACAAAAAATTAGTTTATTCTAATATTTATAGATATATTTGAAATTCTCTCGTCAAAGTAATAAGTTTAATAAATCACTTATTTGGTATTACCCTCAGGATATTTTCAACTTTTGAAAAATCGCAATAAAACAATTATTTTTTTTAGGTAACTTAATATAAACTACATATATTATGTAAAATAACAGGAGAAATTTACTAGTTTAATTAGAATTTTAATATCTGTATTTATTTTCAAATTATTGATATTTTTAGAAAATACTTTTAAAATCTTTAATTGCTTATATCTTGCACTGGCAAATTGTCATCCCATATTCATAGGTATATTTGAAATCCTTTCATTAAAATAAAACAGGTACATATATAAAATCTCTGATTTGGAAAAAAAATTCAAAATAGTTTGTTCATTTTTTGAGATCATTTATTAAAAATTACATATTTTATATAAAATGACACGAGAAATCAATTTAAAAAGTTATTTATTACTTTTTCAAGAAAAAAAAGTTAAAAAACTTTTAATCGCAAATATTTGGAAAACGAATAGTTTCTATAACATCTTTATAGGTATAATTGGAATTTTCTCATCAAAATGTAGCCGATAAGCTAATAATATCATAAATTTGGAGAAAACTGAACTTTAACTAATTAATAAAAAAAATGTTAAACTTACAGGTAATGTACAACAAATAAGACAACAAAGAACAGGCAGTAATAATCGCCCTCGACTAGATTGAGTCCACTCTTTCATCGTCTGGCCTCCGCTTTTCTGTAACAAATAAAAAACAACAAATAAAAATCAAGTTAAAAGTGATACATTTACATAGTAAATAAATATACACCAAGTACAAGATACTAATGTTATTTTGCTTAAATGAATCTTAAACATAACACGTAATATAAACATAATAATGAAACGTTATTAGTCATAATCATATAACGAGCTAAAAGCAATAAGTAAATATTGAAAAATATAAAAACATTAAAACAACAAAACTCGCTGTTATTAAAATTAGTTCAGTAGTGATTTATTTTTGCAAAGAAACGTCTTCATCTTACTATGCCGTGAGTGCGAGTGTGAGTCGTGACGGGTTCCGATCTAGCAGCTGTCGATGACTCGGCTTCTTTTGCATACACCTAATTTACCGGCATGCAAAGGGTTGTTGTTATACACTTGTTTCTTTTTAACATTTCATTTTGCTACTTAACGTTACTTATTCCTTCTCTCATTTTAATTGTTTTTACTTGCTTTTTTTGTTCTTCTTAATTGTATTATTGTATTACACGATTCTATTATTTAAATAAAAAAAATAACATTGTTAAGTTACAGTTAGAACTAGTGTAACTTACTTATATATTTGTTTCATTTTGTTAAATTTATTTATTTCTTTATTGATTTTAAATTTATAAATCATTGTTGCCTAAAATATTAAGTTTCTCTTTTCAATCTAGTTATTAATTAAAAAATAATTATAGCAAAGAATTTGACCTTTTATTGACCCACAAACATATAATAATAAAGGTAGCAACTAATTGTAAGTTCTATGCCTAATTAAATTGATGTTATATTACTTTATATTTCTCCAAGCAGCAATAATTTTGATTACAAACTAACACTTTAAATGGTGTTTTACGGTATATATTTATGAATCTTGTTTATCAGGCACGTATTATTGATTAACTTTATGCAATTAATAAATCATCTTTAGGACAGTTTTATTTTTATAATCAAGAATGAAAATTTTAACATGTTATTATTATTTTTCACTGTGTAATTATGTAGTGACTTCAAATTGCAATTTGTATTTTCGTTAATTTTTAATCACATCAAACTTATAATCAAAAGAGTTTTTAATGATTTATTATTAAAATATTGGCATAAATATAATTTTAAATATTTGTTAATACAACCCTGGTATAAATTTAGTAGTTTGTAAGATATATACAATATCTGCAAGTTATTAAACGGAGATAACGCAATAAAAGTATCAATTGCTATAATAGGAATGAATAAAATTTAATTAAATAACATTGACTTGAACTAACGAGATTCCAGTTAGAAATATTAATGAAAAATATCTTCGAAAAGCTGTATTCAATTCTTGATTGTATATTTTTTATTCAATTTATTTTTTCATTAGGATGCACAGATTTTATAATAAAGAATTATTAGGTTTTATGAAGTTATTTGAAGTTACAGTTAACTAATTTAGGTTTTTACTTAAAATGGTTATTAAAAATTTGCCCACAATAATTTATTTTATAAAATATGTATTAAAATCTCATCAAAATGAAATTCCTTGCACCGTTCCATAGACTTAGAGTGTTGTTGAGACATTGATGGCACACCGACACGAATAAGCATAAATAAATGCGCGGGTATCAAACATCGTTTGGAATGTAGTGAGTACACGGAATAAATACATAAATTAACCGAATAAGTTTCAATTTGTACGCAAGCGTATGCTCATAAGTCGGCGAACGTACTTTGTGAACATGCGTATACCTGCCTACAAATATATGTACGCATCATGAAGGTGCCAGGGTGTTAATTTTAAACGATTTTACTTATTTAGTTTCTTTTGCTAGGAAATCTTCAATCCGTGAATGTGAATATGCATGATGAGATTGTGAATATTTACGTGGAATTTCTAAACTATGCATAGAAAATTGTCGTTGAGAAGCCTGTTTACGAATAAATTGTTAAATAATATATTTTTACGGTTGTAGCCAACATTTTTGTTTGTAGTTTATTATATATAAATACTTAAAAATTAAATCAATCAGAAAAAATTGAGCTGAACTTCATTTTTCAAGAATACTGCCCTAATTTTACAAATTTAAAATTTTCAAAAGTAAACAAAGGTTAAAGAATTTATATCTAACAGTATAAATCTTATAATGTCTTTAACAGAAATTTGAAGACATTTTATTTAAATATTATAGCATGGCTCCTAATTAAGAAAAATACAAAGAAAGGTATGAGGTACTCCTTAATCTTTTTAATTATTTGAAACATCTTAATTAAGACTTCATTTAATTACAATTAAATATATTCTCTTTGAAAAACGCATAAATTCTCTGATTTTTTAATATCTAAATTATGTGTAGTTACAGAAAATATTATTAATTATTTTTTGAATAGTTATAATGCAAACTTGGTAATAGAATAAAATATATAACAATGAAAAATGATAAATAAAAAAGAATATCAATAAATTTTCTATAGTCGAATAATTCCAAGACACATTACACATAAAATGGTATCAGGGAACCATTTAATTCTATTCTCTGATCCTAATTACTGCTTTGCAATGATCTATGATGTTAATAAGCGGTAATCAGTGCATGTTAAATGGTGAACACGTTGTGTAGAGCGGTAAGAGACGGACGCAACTAACCGACAGTTTTATTGTTCTTGGATGCACAGCTCGAAGATGCGCTTCAGACTTGTTAACGGTTAAGCAATAGATGGATATTGTTTGAATAATACGTGAAAGATCTAACGAAATTACTCAATATTTATCAACATTAATGTATCAAAAATCTTTTTATTACAAATATTAATAAATACAAACATTTTTAAATCATAAATTGGTCATTAAATTAATGAATAAGAACAATTTGATGTATGAAAACAAGAATGAAAATAATACTGCAATAAAATATATGCTCAAAGCAATAAATATCTAAAATAATAACCTGCACACGTTCCCCGTACATGATACAGCTAGTTGGTTGGCTAATGTATTATTATTTTAAATATAATTATTTCCTTCCTATTCTATCAATCACATCCATCAATTTCTTCGTTATTATAATATGCATAATGTTAACGGATATCATATAATTCAAAAGTTGATATTTAAGTTAGATTCACGCTAAATAAAAAGGTATAATAATATTTTAATAAAGTAAATCTAAAATATGTGAATATATTTATTTAGAATGAATAAAAAAGCAACGAAAATCATAAATATTCAATAAATTCTTTTAAAAATAGAAGGTTTAATGGCCTTTGCATGTTAAATAATAATAAACTTCAAGTGTATTTTACACGAAATATTATAAAAACATATAAATATTGTTGTGATGCGAAGCTGTGTACACTGTATTGAATTTCACGGACTTAAATCCTTGAAATTAGTAGTAATTTAAAATTTAATGAGTAAATTTACATATTCAGCTACGCTTTGCTTCCGAAACGGTACGACACGTCTATTTAACTATTATACCAAAATCGGGCAACCAATTTTTGTTCTCTTCTTTTTTAATTAATGCTTAAATTTTCGTTACACTTATGATTTTCGTACAATACTCTATCAAATTTACACGCCGAGAGGTTTTGAATTAATGAAACTATCATTAATGGTTGCGTATTTTTTTACGGTTTTTATAAGTACTTTTTTGTGGTTTACTGTAATAATAAATGAAAATATTTTAATTGAACGAGGCTAGTCTAACGTTTTTATATTAAAATTCATTTAAGTTTTATACTAACTTAAGTAACATATTTAAGTAATGACTTATTTTTAAATGAGTTACTAAATATAAATAATGTTTTATATTTAAAATCATATCGTATGTTAGTTTATAATATTATAGTAAAGTAAAGATCTTTTTTCAGTAATGGTTACAATAAGATTAATATCTTTATCAGGGCCGTAATTAGCTTTTTTTGGGCCCTGAGCAAGACTTATAAATTAGGCCCTCTTTAAATAAAAAAAATGAAAACAAAAATAAACTTACGATGCATATTTGATAGTTGTGAAGCTCCTGTTCTTTCATTTTTTTAAGCTTGGTAAACACAAAATAATTATTCTTTCAATTGTTTCTGCCCGTAATTTTAATTTAATTTTATATTTATAATGAAAAAATAAATTAAAGCATCATAAATTTATTTAAATTGAATTTTTCTTGATTCATTTCCAGCAAATTCATTAATTAAATCAATAAGAAAATAACAGAAATGAAAATTTTTAAGAGGTCTTTTTGGGCCATTATTCGATCTAGTCCCAGGTCAAGTGCCCCTGTTGCCTCTGCCTAGTTAGGGCCCTGATCTTTATAGATCTAAGGGCTGACAAGTCGAAAAAGCATTTTTGCTTATTTTTCTTATATCAACTAGTCCATTGCTCAAATAAATTAAAAAAACAAAGCTTTTTTTCCTTGTTAAAACATGAAAATTGAAAATTGATTTTAAAATTGTAAGAGATAATATTTATAGTCAACAAACTGAAATAAAATATATATTGCAAATATGATAAAACTTATAATGATAATTACATAAAATTAGAATAGGTTTAAATTATTGAGGCAAATGATACGTGGAACTTTAAAATATATAAAGAATCTAAAATTTTAATCAAAATAAAAGATTGAATTTTTACATATTAAGGTAGATATCATAATATTTTAAGATAATTTATTTGCCAGTAATAAATAAAGATAGTCAAATTATAAAAAATAAATGAATTCTTTTTTGGCGTTAACTTTAAAGAATCTTATTTAAGCTTCTAAGAACTTTATTTTATATTCCAATGAATAAACAGATTCTAAAACCGATTATTAACAATTATTGATTTCTTTAACATTTCGGAATAAAACTGAGGTAGCTTATAAAGATGAAAGCTTTAAGAAACATTTAAATACAGTTGAATTGAATGCATATAAGTTACCAAATAAGTACCAGATGCAGTAACAACAACAACAACACAACAACAGCAAGAGGGTATCAAATGTCATTGGTGAATGGTGAGTTGGTCGTTGGTTGAACAGTTGGACAAATTGACAAATTGTATTACTGTTTAGGAATGTTTATGCTAATTATATTCTCAACGAATATATAGTGACATGCATATTGTTAAGTATATTTATGTTATATGCATGTTAATTACAATTATCTCTGCCACAAATGGTGGACCGGAATCTTGATTACTATTACAAGAGAATGTAAATATTGTAACTGTATAAGTTACATTTAAAAGCATTCTCAATGTGTATAAACAATAAGATATATTTTTATTCTATACTTGGTATTATATATGTACGTACAAGCTACTAAAATTGTTTAATTTTAATATAAAATAATATTGTCAAATTCCATTATGTAAATTTAGTAATAGATAGATAGTAAATGATCAGCATATTCTCAATTACATTCAAAGTTAATAAACATTTTTCAACAAATGACGGGTATTTATGAAACATGACTGCTTTGATGATGTTCACATTTATTACTCAATGTTTCTTGTATTTGAGTTAGAATGCCGCTTTACGGCACCGTACGGCATTTACTTTAACTATGCAAAACACGCCGGCAACGACAACTTTGCAGTGGACAGTTCGTCGTCTCGTCTGTCCATTTGCATGTCTTCGGCAGTGATTGACTGCGACAACGGGTTTTCACTGACAAATACTACTAGAGACAAGAAGGAAATTTTAAGTACTACTTGTGACACTATAAAATTCCTTTTTAAAACAAAATTTATACTTCTATTTAAACACGAAGTTAATATTTATCAGTTCATAAGATCTATGTTTTGAAACATTAACCAAATCCAATCATTTTTGTTTATTATGACCATCAATAGTATAAATGAAGTGTCTACAATATAAACTATGCAAAATCTACAACAAACAATAAATTCTCACATTGTTCATTTCCGTTTCCGATCGTTGAGTTCCCAGAGCGCGAAACTTATCATCCTTGTTGTAATATAAGGTATTACATTATTCTCGCTTATCTTTGTATACATTGTACACATAGAACACTATGTGAAAGTAATATATAATACAATTTATGACTATCTTAAATTAAAATGGTTTTGCTAATAATATATTTTCATTGATTTTTTTATTCACGATTTTCGATACGCCTGACATATCACCATTTATTATAAGTTATTAATCGTATTATAATACAATCTTTAAGTTGTGATCAATTTTACTTAAATAAAAAATAAAAATTATAAAATAGAAAGATTGAAAGCGTTTCAGTTGTAGCAATTTCTTGAATTGAAGTTAAAATAAATTTATTTATTTGTCAAGATAAAATATAAAAATGAATAGAAAAAAATTAAATTTGAATTGATTATAAAGTAAAGAGGCGAGTTTTTGTTATGATATTTAAAAACCGCAAGTTCAAGTATTAGATTTCTCAGGCGTACATGTAAATTCCCAAACCGATTACATCTTTAACAGTGCCGCATTTTCAAGATGTCGATAGCAGAGTGCAAGTCATGACAGCCGGCAAAGAATTACAAGAACATGATTCACAAATAAGTTACAGTAACATAATGTTTCTATTACTATATATTTAAATAGAAGAGCTTTTATTGAATCGCATTAGAAAAAGGGAATACAAAAACGATGCAAAAATATACCGCTATCATTTAGTGTATTATTTGTGCGGTGTATTAGTGCAAATCTATTAGCGAATCTGGTTTCAATGTAGAACAAGTATGAACTATGCGGGTTTATTTGTATGTTCGTTTACGTTTGATCACATTACATGTTGATGGCACCGTGCATCGATAGCTGTTATTATTTGCCATCGCAGGCGTTAACAGCCAGCGATGAATGGTCGATGGTGTCTGATTACCAGTGTGCGTGATTTCAGTGTCAGATGAGCCCAAATAAGGAGGTTTGTATCTAACGATAAATAACTAGAATTGATTTTTTGCATACTATCTATTATACCTCGTAGACAAGGGAACCTAAATTGAAATTTACAAATGAACTCTATCAGTTGATAGAAACACTTCAATATAGGATTCATTGTAATAAACACATTTATTAAGAAACAAATTAAACATTTGTAGAAAAACTAAAGTATTCTTATATATTATTTCTAAATATACATAAATCAATCATTTTATTTACGTCTATATTCATAAATATGAAAATCATTAAAAAAAATACTTTCTTTGACTGATGACATCACATAAAATATTCATCTACTAGAATCTTTTGGCTTAAACATATATTTTTTCAAATCAATTCTATTAGAGGTTTCATATTTTTTTGAAATTGAAACTTTCGTTAGAATATCTTTATTAAAGTCGTTGCCACGAATCAATGTAATTGTGTAATCATTTTATGTTTACATGGTACCATTCCGCGATCTAAACCGAAAAAGCCGTTGTTGCTATATATACGAACGCTTTATAAAGAAATAATTAATACAAATAAAACCTGCATAAATATTTTTTCGAATAAATTTGCGATGTTCTTCATATTATTGAGAAGTATGGTAACTAAGAACTAAATAAGAAGATGTAGTAACATATTTCACCAACTACAAAATTACCAAACATTAAATAAAAAAGGAGTGTATAGCCATAATTTCGAATATTTAATAAAATTTAGTTAAAACTCCCATTTCAAAAGAGAGAAATCGAAAAAAAAAGTATATGTTATCTGTAAAAGAGAGATATTGTCAACCATACTGCAAAATATTTACAAATTGCAATAAAGTCACGAAGCACGCTAATAATTTAAAAATAAACCCATTGATAAGTTAAGAACTTCATTAATTAAGTATAGATACACATGCCTGGATAATCCCACAGAGATTATCATACCAAACAGCAAATCAAACATTTACAATGATTTATTTATTAAAAAACAAAAACAAATATATGTATACATGTGCTAATATGGAAGACATATATTAATTTGTAACTAAATACAAAGAAAGATCAAACTTCTACTTATTATAAATCTTCATGCGTGGGTGTAATTATCTAAATTATCTTTAATAGAATGTAATAAGATGTTTCTAAATAAGATATTAAATTTTTTATTTATATCCACAATGTATTGTATATGATTTTTTGCGTTTATTTATTATTAATCCTTCCGTCTTTCAAACAGAGATTTTATAAGCAGATATAAGTACCTATTAATTTTAAAATAACGATTTAGATAAGTAGAGATACAGTTTTATAATAAAATCGCATTTTATATAGAAGTTAACAAATGATTTAGTTAATAATTGAACAATATTACAATTATAAAATGTACTTTATCTTAGAAACATGTGAAAATTAATTATTGTTTCGAGAAATTTATATATGTGTGGAGAATTCTCTCGCGAATATATTATAATTAGAATAAAATGAAACAATTTATAGCATAAATTATAAAATAGGATTAGTTTTATAAAAGACAAAAATAATCTCGGTTTGAGGCTTTAATTTAAAATGTTTGCGTTGTTAAATAAAGAAAGAGGAAGTAATAATTCTTCGTTGAAAATCACAGCATGCGTATTTTTCTTTTTAACGCGATGACAAGTGGCTAAGTGTGAACACGTGATGTAGGTGTGTGCATGTGTACGTTCCGTCTCGTCTCGTCTCGTCTCGTCCGTTTCGTCTTCTCTACCACCTATACCTATATGATCCTTTTATTATCTGTGTATGCGCGAAAAGTGAATGAGTGTGTATATAACTGTATATGGACACATCTTAACGTGCATATGTGTGCGAGAATTTAAAGGCGTGTATATAGAGATATGTTTGCATGTATTGCAACCTTTACTAATTACTCATCGCATAATTAATTAAAGCTATGTATGCCTGTTTACTATCTTGTTGTTTTTCTTGTAAAAGTGATTTTAATTTATGTAGGTGCAACTGAATGTCATGCAAATAAAAATTATCCTATTTTTTTCGGATTGTTTTCTGATTTAGAATAAATTACAATATTTAATAAGTAGGTAAATGTGTTGGAATCTCAATTTACCTCTCTATTTCTGAATTTATTGTTAAATTTAAGATGAGAGCAGTTGAGATAGAGATAAGTTAAAAGAAGGCAAAAGAAAATAAAACACAAATACATCAATTTAAATTTTGCAAGTCAATAATAAATCCAAAAGAGAATACGTAGAAGAGTGAAGAGGTTATAATAATGCGAATATTGAAGAAGATTGCGATGTGCGTAAGAAGGTATATTTGTGTGAGTGTGTGTGTATATATTTCGCAGCAGATTCAATGGAATCAATGCCTGGGGCCCGTCAGTATCGTCCCGTTATAATGTATGTTAAATATTACAAATTAGATACGTATTCGACCGGTAAACGAATTTTCGTACACTGTAATTTCGTTGGGAAATATGACTACATAAAATTTTATACACATACATGTTTATGTGTCTTATGAATATGTAATGATCATTGGCCATATCACGTGCGTTCTTCGTTCGCGTTCTTTTTGCTTTATATAAGTGATCTTGATATGTTTGGACTATACACAGCTTGTATCTTGTTATTGATCCTCGATCCCACTACGATCGAATTGTGAATGAGATAATCATTTGACTTAATAATTGTTATTAAAGGTTATAAATAACAGCTATGGAGATTACTTTTTTATGCGTTACAATTTAAATTAAACTATCGTTAATAAATGGACAAGAAATATATCGCTATTTTTATATATTTTTACAAAAATCTTACCGGAGAAGCAGCCATTAAATAAATAAAAACAAATTTATTTTATAAGCACAAAAAATATACTAAAGGAAAACCATAAACTTTTTTTATTTAAAGATTTTTAGATTACTTAATTTAAATCAATTTTTTATTTTATAAGTTTAAATACAAACTGCATTTTTCAATTTATAACTTAAAGTTGGAACAATAAACTATTTTTTTCCTTCATGTAACTTCACTATATTTATTTAATTATAATAAATAATATAATTTTCTTACGACGGGGTGTAAAACCGAATTTATGTACCTAGTTTTTGACATATAAAGTGTCACTTTATTCCCAATTTTCGTGCTTTTTTTGTAAAATATTATGAAAAATAGAATTTGTTTAAATAACTTTGAATAAATGCTTTATATATATATATATAACACGGACATCACAACAAAGTTATGGGTCACAAAATCCTGAAGTAGCAGAGACCATAAATATGACTGACTCTTAATAAAGAAAAAGAATGATAAATAACACAAGATAAATAATAATGCATATGNAATTCGAATTTTCATAATATATACAGATTGTCTTTGTAACAATATAAAAATAACTTAAATAAATTGATTTCTATTTTGTATATTGTATTTTGAGAGTAAACTACATTTTAATCCCTGTATTTTCGGGAATAAACCATCACTTAAATGTCTTGATTATAAATTAAGTTACAAAAATAATGTACATCTCATAAATTAAAATTCTTATTTAAAAATAGTTTTAACCAATTGCGAATACTTTTGTTATAAGTATTTATTAATTAATTATTAAGAATAAAATTTGTATTCCTTAAAGAAAATGAAATGAGGGCAAGTAGCAGGAACGTGATTGCGGTCCTGCTGCCGCAGGAGCCCATGAATGAAGCCCTGCTGCATTCGCCACGCCTCTACCGGTACCCAAACGAAACACATACCACGCATTCCTTCGAAGCATTTAGATAGCATCAGTAGATTTACCTGCCCAGTTTCGTTACTATACATTGTATTCTATATGTATATAAACTATACGATGGTAGCAATAATCTTTACATCTTATTATCAATTTTTGGTACTTTTTCCAAGAGATAATTTCACGAAATTTGAATAAACGCTCATCGTTACTTTTGATTTTATGACAGAAAATTTCGCGATTATCGATCGTCTTATGATTTTATTTTATGATAATCGAATATTTTTCTCGTGTTTTTGATAATTTATAATCATTTTAATCGTATGTAAATACCTGAAAGAATTTTTATATGTCAAGTTATAATTTGTTGCTTTTTATCTAAATGTAAAACATATACACTTAACCTAGAAATAAATCTAGTAATGTGTATAATTGTAAAATAAGTATGACACCTTACAAGATGTTTTATATTAATAAAAATATTTCATTTTAAATGAAAGTAATACTCGTTTTTGTTTCACACAACTAAACCACTAGTCTGCAATAATTTCTGGAAAAAATTGTTGAAAACAACATTCTGCGGTTATATAAAAACATCAGAAAATTAATTGTCCATGTAATTTGCATTTAAGGTGACATGCTTGTCATGTTCTCTTTATTTTATGTTACGTTTACTTTTTGTGATGCTATTTCATAATTTTGGTTGGAACATATCCTATCGCTTTTAAACATTTTCATTTCTTTTCTTTCTACTATTATTCTAATTTTTACACTTTCTTAACTATCGATTAATGCAATTACCAATAGAGGTGTTACAGTCAAAAAAATGGTTACTATAAAAACATTAAAATAACAAATGAAAATAAATATTTATTGATATATAATTTATTCTGAAATGTGAGTTAGTTAATTGTTTAAAGTAATTATACGTTATAATAATAATAAAAAGATAAAGTGAGTATAAAATATGCAAGAAAAAAGTGAATATTGAGTCTAAATCGTATCATGTATGTATATAGTGGCTAGTAACACGGTACATGATCACTACATAGAATAATATCCGTTCAATAAAACTGGTCTAGTCAATGTTAAGATGTTCTTAATTAAATAAATTATTCGAAATAAAATTAACAAAGAATTAATAGGAAAAATAGCGTTTTTTCTTGCTCTGATTAAAACAGACCGAATATATTATTAAAATATCCAAGTATGATTAAATAGCATGAAACATGAGAGGAAACAATGACCCCATCGTACAATAAAATTAGAAAAAAATGTAATTATGTGAAGATAGAATATTAACAACGGATTTGCGATTTTTTTTCTAATATAATTTTTCGCTTCGTCATTTTGTCTTGATACCTAAACGTGATTAATAGTAACAACAGATGCGGTTTTCGGCACACACGCACAAACATTACGTACACATGTAAACTATTATGTACACAAATATTTTTCTAAATTAAAAACGGAATGTGCCTGTAATTATCACAGGAAGTTAAGCATTGTATTTTATTAAATAAATATATATTATTTCAACGGCAAACAATTCAATTATCTTATAATAAATAACGAAACAGTTGTTCTTTTACAAATCAGCGCATAAATAAATACTTAATAAAGGTATTACAAGATTTTAAGTCTATAAATTCCCACAAAGGCATCTAAATGATTTCATTAAAATGACATCTGGCGTTTTGAGCAATATGGACCGTTACAAACAATTTACACGTACTTATATGTACTTTTTCTCACATAACTATTATATCTGTTTTAATTTGTACATTTTTGCGAATTGCCATTTATAATTGCATTGTAGCTTAATTTAACATTATTATATATAAAGTATTTCTAATATATTTGCGTAGTTTATGTTTTTTAGTTGTTATTAATTAATATACTTATTATATCAAAAAGAAAATGTTTAACTTAAAAGAAAAATTAACATCAAATTATATATTTCTTATTTAATACGTGTCACTGATTCAAATCTTTATCTTAAGTTTAAGTTAATGTATTTTCCTTTAAGTTTAACATAAGTTTTTGATTAATTGTATTAATTTGGTAACATAACCACAAAACTAAACATATACCATGTATTTTAACATAAACAAATAAACTAAAACAGAAAGTAATTTCACAAAAGTCACCTTATACCTGATTAAATTCAAATTTAATTAATAATTATTGATTTATGAAGCTTCCCTGACTCGTAATTTAAATCATGTGCATTCATATTTAGCAAATTTTTACCTACAGTTCAATAAAAACATTAATAAGTTCGGTTTTTAAATAAATTTTCATAAATAAATATATATTTTTGGTTCAAATTAAGTTTTTGTTTATTTTAAATATTAAAATATATAAGTTGAGCCATGGCAATTTTCAGTTTATCAATTTATACATATTTTTTCGAAAATGGTGTTTTAATTTATAAATTTTAATAAATGGATTTGATTTGTTATACGTTTAAG
>CM008234.1:4363878-4382470 GCA_002278615.1 Pogonus chalceus
AAAAAAAAAAAAAAAAAACGCTTTTTTAACATAATTGTTATTTAACCTTGGTGAAAATATAAAATAAAAATATATATTTATTTATATCTAAATGTTTCAATATATTTTTATATTATATTATATGATTTCTTTGCATTAGTTGTAATTGGTAATAATATTTTGTTCCATCAATATTTGTCCTTGTAAGTATATAAAATTGTTCAATATTTATGATTATTTTATCGATATTACGAATTAAGTATATAACCTTTATGGGAATATAATAAAAAAGAAACATTATGAACTTGAAGAAGTAAGTAAACAGATGCTACTCTTCCAGTTAACTAAATTCGAGCGTCGAAATCTAATAAAAAATGGCGTACTCCAATCGTGTTTACTTTACTAATTGGCCTGAATAAACAGACAATGATAGTCACAGAGGCTATCTCATTTTTATTTTACTGACGTATCCTTTTTTGGTTAGTTTTATTTCATGATACCGTCCATTTTCTGGTTCAGAAAATTTTTCTTAAGTTATAATATAAATAATATTATACCTAGAAGCTCATTTACTTTGCGTACTAAATCTATAATAACAATATTTAATATTGTTTAACATAAAATTGATTATTAATTAATTAGAATAAAATGTACATATATAATTTATAACAAAAAAAAATACAGACAGATTTTATGGATTTATAAAATTAATAAATAATTCAATTCAATTATTATGTATAAACTATTAGTTTATTTCCGATGAATAAATCTTTATATATTTAATAAATATCACAAATTAGGGGTAGTTTGGTTACAAAATTGCTCTTTTTGGTCTTATTTCCGAGAAAAAATATTTAAGGCCTTTTTAAAGGATTTTATATACATTGCGACAGTGATATGAAAGAAACTGAATTGCTATAAGATATCATTTAAAATACTAATTTTTATGATAGTGAATGAAGGGTTGAGAGAAAGATAAGTTCTTGTACAACTCAGTAAAGATGTCGAAAATATTTTTACTGATATCATTGGTAAACTTCACGGTCAATACAAAATATACCTCAACAAGCCTGTATCTATCATTTCCCAAAATTAAGAAGCCAGATACATTTAAAGTACGCTTACCACAGAAGAATCTATATCATTCTCGTAATTTAGTGTGAATAGAAATTTTAGAAAAGGATTTAATTACCTATAAGTTTATTTTGCATAATTCAGATTTTGTATTGAAAATAAAAGATTACTATAACCCCGAGCAAAGCTCGGTTATCTTGCATTGTTATAAAAACTTACAAATTTAAACAATTAAAAGCATTTCACTTATTTATAATGTATCTTATTATAACTACTAATTAGTTTATAAATAAATAACTATTTCTAAACATAATTATTTATGGAGAATTAATTTTGTATCAGTAACTCTTCAAATCTATCTTGAAATATATTATTAAACATGTTCTGAGTTGATCCAGTACTTGTAGATAATTGAATAAATATAAAATTTAAATAATTATTTATTATTTATAATCATATAATCATGAGCAATATAACAGAATTAACCTTAGCACAAATACTTGTATATTTATTTATCTTCAAACCCAATCTCTTCGTTATATTTATAATGGAAGCCAAAAAAAATAAAATAATTGAGTTTTCATCACACCTACTTGTCATCAAAGCAAGTAGAAAAACATTTTTAGTTTAAGTTTAAAAATAGAGTTCATTTATTTCTTTTATGTTTTATATACATAATAAACAACTCAATTTTTCGATTAAAAATATGACAGATAAAGTTATGCACAAATCATATTATATTATAAATAAGTTAACTTTGAAATAATAAAATATTAAGAGAAATATAGTTTGAATATTACAAATAATCTCACAATATTACTTATTTATTAATGTCAGTGAATACATCATAACTAGTTTTACGTTGCAGGATTATGGCGTATATTCCATAAATGTCGTATTGAAGTAAAATACATTGTACATACATATACTTTCTACAGTGTTACATTTAAAGATTAATTTGTAAATAAATATATTTGTTTGGTTTCACTGAAAAACTTGATTTGTTTTGATTTATATTAGCTTTGAGAAGCCACCACTAAAAAATTAAAAACTAAAATAGTAAATATTGTCATATTATAGTAAAAATGTAAATTTATAAGAATAATTTCGTTAATATTTATATTTTAAAGGAAAATTAATTCGACGTAAAATATTGGAATTTAATTAATTTTGGTAATCAGGAGTATTAGAAACCATTAAATTTTTACGAAATAAATTAGCATTTATTCAAGCAAATAAGGTTATAGAAATATAAATTCTATTAATTATAATTTTTTGGCGAACAGTATACACTATGTATTATTTAATCTTACTAATTATTTTGCTGTTTCATTACAAATTAAAAAAAAATTAAATAAATAATAGTAAAATGAAATAATCCAATAAATCTCTTTGAATATTTAATTAAAAACTAAATCAAATAGATGTTATTTTTTATAATACCATTTCGGTTTTATTTATTAATAATTACTGGGAAACAAATATATGCTAT
The DNA here is from genome assembly GCA_002278615.1 of Pogonus chalceus. Lineage (NCBI taxonomy): Eukaryota > Metazoa > Arthropoda > Insecta > Coleoptera > Carabidae > Pogonus > Pogonus chalceus. The sequence continues at coordinate 4,366,424 of CM008234.1, forward strand.
TTTCTTGTTGTAACGAGTTGTCTCGCTTATATCCGTTTTTTTATTATTTTATTGATTCATTATATATTTATGTTTAACATGATTATATTCAAAAATTTCGACAAATTATAAATTATTTTATTAAAATTACTTGCGTTTTATTTTAAATCATTTCTGAATCAGTTTCAATTCGAAATTTTTATTAATTATATATTTTTTTTATTAATTAATGTATTCACTAAATACGATTTAATGATAAACATAAAAAACAAAATTAGTGTGAATGTATATGAATGAATGAAAGGTCCTTTAATTTAAAATTTAAAATGATACTATGCAACAAAATCGTTCAACTCACATCAAGTTAACCATGCAAAAATTAGTAAGAACTCCTTTGATGTAGCAGTACACGTATTAAATAACATTTCCCATCCAATATATTAAGTACTTTTGAAAATTATAACTTTCAACTTTAATACCCACAAAGTTAATATGTATCTAAGTAATAATAAATAATCATTTTATAATTATACAAGTATATAGTTCAATTTAACATTGAAAGTATTTTATAGTGAAGTATGTATCTCGATTTTATTTTATATTATTGACCGACCATTTAATATTTCTTTTTCCATTTTAATATTTACTATTTCTATGTCTTCAAAGTCTATCGTCACAATTTTTTCTGAATTTTCTAGGTTTTATTCTCAATAACAGCCTTAAATTCAACATAGAAGCAAAAAATACTTGTCTTTTTTATAATATTTGCTTTTCCTAAAAACTAATTTATAGTACGGCTTAATTTTTTCTTATTTTCAGTGTAGTCTCTTTCTTTAATTATCTTTTACTTGTCTACTTCTATATAATCTTGTTATTTTTCCAATACGTTATTTACTCAAATTATTCTTAATTCTTTTTAAGTACCGTTTGATAAAAAAGTTTTAACAAATACATTTATATATAAATAAATAAAATATTCATGTTAAAACGTGTATGTATATTAAGATATTATTTTGCAATAAAATAAAAGAATAGTAAACAAAAAGAAAACTAATTTTATATGTAACGTCTTAGTTTGATGTAAGATAAAGTACAAGTTTCATAACAGTAAAATAATATTTTTTTATCATTATAAGAATAGTTCTTTAAAAATTCTTCTTCCTAGAATTTTGATTAAAACTTAAAAACATTTGTTTTATGAAATGTAAAATGGTTTTCACGTGTAGCATAATTTTATTTATTTATAAAATAAAACAACTATTCACAAAATTGATATTCAATAAATTTGTTTCCCTATTTATCACTGAAATAAATGATTGTGTATTCAAAGGTAAGATCATACAACAAAACGAGGAAAGAAAACAAATATATGGGTTCCTTTGAGTAGTAAACAAATTCACCAGACTTAAATCGAATTTACGAAGTGAACTTTTAAGATAAACAAAAATAACAATGGAACCAAGAAACAAATTTCGTTTGTTGTATTCAAAATCTTTTGCTATGTTGTTTAAATTTGTCGATACACTTTAAATCTACTTGTCGAAACATATTTTCTTTATTTTTAAAACAAAATCGTTTATTTTTGTAGTTTAAAGAAAAATATCAGGGTGACCGAGCTTCGCTCGGGATTATAGTTAAATTTTATTTTCAATAAAAACTCTTAAATATTTCTTTTCACACTAAATACGAGAATAATATGGATTTCTTTGTGGTAAGAGTACTTTAAATGTTCCTGCTTACTTAAATCAAAGTATATTTCATATTCAAAAATATTGCTCTTTCTTTCAATCTTTTATTTATTTTGCGAATATTTTATCATAAAGATTATTGTTTTAAATTCATTTTTTTAAATTATATTTATCTGGTAACTGTCACGCTCTCATCAGAAACAAAAAACCATATATAAAAACTGTAAAAAAAGGCCTTTAATGATTTATCTCGAAAATGAGACCCTAACAGATGGATTTTTTGGCCCAAAATCTTTATAGCCGTTTTTGAGTAACCGAGTACATATATGTATATTATAAGATGTTGTTCCTTATAAAGTAAATCCAATAATGATAAAAAAATGTTTAATGAAAAGAAAAAATATTTAAATTAATTAAAATAAATGGCTAAACATATATAAAATAAATATCGGATCAAGAAATGTGATTGGTCTCTTTTCATTCATCTGTTTGGCTCAATCTCCCATAGCAACAGAGTGATTGTCGGAAAAAACAGATTAGTGTCGCATTGGAACCGGCGTCTTTGCGTCACTAGCGACACCATCACATAGAGACGGCCAGTGAAGGTATTATTTATTGTTGTTTCTTTAATCCAAAGTCTATCATCTCTTTCATTCTTTTTTATACACTTTACCAATGTTGGTTGTATATCGTTTTTCTCTGTTCTCCTTTTAGTCTCCCAACATACTTTCCTTCACTTTTTATTTTAGTACCTACTGATTATATCCATCTCTGCTGCTTCGTCCTTTCCGCTTTTTTCGACATCTTTTCACTATCTTTGTCCTGTTCATGCAACGGATATATGTTCATTTCTTTTTTTCTTTATATGTGGTGTATTGAGAGGGTTCGTGTTTTATCTGCGTTTAACACTCGCTTACAGATTTCTTGCACCTCGTTGACTTTTCCTATATACAGCACTAGAACATATTGGTCTTTGAAGAAACTAGAGGAGACTAAAATAAAATCAAGTGTAATAGTTAATAAAATTTTACAATACTATATCATAACTGTCATTACTATTTTATATCAAAATTTAATAAAAAATAATTAAATACATATTCAATATATCTGCATTAATTAAATAATACTAGTAATGCGTAAGGAAAAAATATACTTTCTAATGTATTTTGAAGAAAAGAATCTTCTTTTATATTTCATTATTATTTATTTTATGAATGAGAAAGAAAAACTTTATTATATAATCCATCTAATGTTCTCCATTATATTTCATAATTTAATTTACAATAATAATTTATACATATTTAATTTTCTTCATTGAAAATAAGTTTATATTTAATATTCTAATGCAAAAGTTTACGTGTAAAATTAACAAGTTATCAAATATTTTTTAATTAAAAAATATATAAAAAATTCAAGTCCAGGATACCAGCAGCTAAATAATTAATATATTCATTATTTATGCATAAAATCGTTTCCTTCAAACTATGTGCAGTGAAAATATTTTTATTTACTAGACCTCAATAATATTTAAGCTTTATATTTTTCATATAAACTACGCTTTCGGAATTTCAGAAAAAAATATTACTTTTAACTCTGTCAATTTTTCGTACACAATTTTTAACTAAATTTATTTCTGAGTGAGTGATATTTTTGGATTAAATAAAATTTTATTTAAAGGAATTTGATCAAGTTTCGATTTGTTTAAAATAAATATATGCATTGACGGTTATATTTTTGATATATCTTAAATATCCTTTAAGTCTTGGGGTATGAAATGAAGATTACAAGTTAATGCCAATATACAGTTCTTATCTGTCTATGAGTGTCAACAACGTAAACCTGGGTAAACGTATGATCAAAAGTGTTTTACCAATATTAAATTTTGCAGAACATCTTCGAAAGATTGTCAAAATATACTTTAAAATATTTATAATATTTAATGAATTTCACCAAAGCATTCATCATTTATTTTTTAAAAGAAAATAAACTCATAATATCAAAATAATAAAGATATTATAAAGTAACTTGTTAAATGAATTATTATATTGCGCACTACATTTAATTTTGCCAACACGAATGTAAACGTAGTAATTTTATTTATTTTGAAATGTAGGAAAACAAAAGAAAACGTTAATATTTCAAATAGAATTAAGTTGCACGATAAACTGCATACTTCTTGCACATTTACATATATTCAAACAATTCAAGAAACGTGTATAAACTATTTTACGTATTTATTTACTAAATATTTTATAAATCTACATTTTTTAGATTCTAAAAATACGAAACTTTACGTAATAAATATAAAAAATATAATTAACTGTTAATGTTTAAACATGTATGGAATACTATAGGTATTAAATGTAATATTTTGATGTAGGTATAAATATACATGAATAAATGAGTAAACGTGCAGTAACTTGAATATTTTTTTTATGTAAAAATATAAGGAAATAACAACATTGTTTCTCGTTTGCATTACCGTCGCCGACATCAATTTAGTCGTCTTGTATGTGTCCGTGGGCGTCACGCGTCACAATGTAGAGTCGTCGTTTATAACATCGTTGGGGCATCTGAAGCGAGCAACAGCATGAAAAGCGTTCATAATTATTACCACGGCCCTATAAACTAACACAAAATCTTCTGTCATATCATCATAATATCAGCGTAGCGTACAAATTACTTCACATCGCAAATAAATCTAAGTTTATATGTATATAAATTATTCAAGTAACTCAAACAATATTTTTTACTAAAACTTTAAACTTTAAAATATTATATCTAACTTTATATGTAATACTTTTGTTTTAATTTGTTGTGTAAAAGAAATGAAGAATGAATAAAAAAAGGATCTGTAATTTGTAGATAAAAACAAGTGAATTTACAATGCTTGAACATGTTTTCTTTCCTGTTTTATCCAAAGTTGCTTCATTAGTTCCCCACGCTGACAGCTAGCGGCAATTCAGTGGCAGAACAGTCAGGAATTCTGGATCCAAGAGCAAGAGAACAGAGAGCAGTTACTATACGGAAAGCAACAAGCGGCCTATAAATTAACTTCGTATATAAAAGTTGGCTGGCTCGTCGAGCCGGGGGTGAAAAGAAGTGCTAACACAACATTGCAATGTTGGTCTTGATTAGCGCACGCTCTATTAATTACAAAGCGCGTCGCGACGCCGCCGGACGCCCTCTCTAGCGACGCGAACGTCAACTAATTGACGACGAACGACACGATAGGGGACATGCGACACGGTGGCGCTGTTACTCGCAATAATTATCATGTCCAGAATAATTTCGTAAATTGCTTTTTTACTAAATTATACATATTATTTTTTATGTTCATTTTAATATTTTCAACAATAATTTCGTTATTTTAAATCAAATTATTTATTTTGCATCTAAAATTTTACTCTACTTAATATTTTAATAATTTAATTAAAACTTATCACATTTAATTGACAACTTTAAGATAAAACATTAATAATAAAATTTCATTTATATATTGGTATCTAACAAAAAATTTTATATTTTTGGAGTAGTTTATTAAAATATTAATTTTAATATATTTACAAGATTGCAATAAACTATATTTTTCTAGAGTAAAAAATTCTAAAATTGTTTTGAATGACCTTCAAATTGCTGGTAGTTTAATTGAGTTCAACTTTCAAGCAGTCTGCCATTTATTTTAAATTAAAAATATATCAAATTGAGGTCAGAATTTAAAGCTATAAATTTTTATTTAAAATGAGCAACAATCTGCTTCAAATATTGAACTTAATTCTACTACCAGTCGATACCTTATCCATACTACCTACGATTGGCTAAAAGTTTTACAAAATACGATTTTTGAAATTTAGTTGTGAATAAAAATGTTTGTGAATGGAAGAATAATAAATATAGATTAATTACTATTCTTTACTGTATTAACACTTTGTAAATTAGGCAGAAATATATTTATTATAAGTATATAAAGATATAATTATATACTTAAGTGAAAATTTGTTAAATGGCAGTTGATTAAAAGAAAACAAATAATTCGATATTTGAAAAATCAAATGGACTTAGCAGTTGATTTGCGTCATATCTACACTCATGTTTTTATGTCTATTGCAATATATTATATTGGCAACACTGACCTGTCGATATCAGAAACTGTATTTTCAGAGTTGTAAGAAAATAAATATTTACCCTTTTCTTTATGGAAAGTCAATCACCATGTTAGTTTTGTATTCTTTCCGTTCCTTGATAAGATTTCTTTATTTTCTTTTATGTTTTCGTTTTTACTTTGACGAGAGAAAGATATTTTCTCTTTATATATCTCGCTATCTTTGTTCTAACTGATATGTTCCTATTTATTACATCTTTTTCTTTCGTAAATTACACATACATAGACGCACTTGTATATGTTGTGTAGGGGACCTTTATTTTTCCATTATACGTATATTGAATTTTCGAAAAGTGCTAGTAAGTCTTTTATAAAAGCATACATATGTAGTTATATACTTGTGGTATTGTCAGTATATGATGAAGACATGAAATGTGTTAATCTAAAGATGCTGTTCTTTTACGTCTTATGATATTAAGACACTTTTCTTTCTTTTAGTTAAAAAAGAAAAGAAAAATGAAAAACCTTCAAGCTTCTACAGATGCTTAAATGCACAAAGACTGAAACTTCTCTGCGAACATATTATTTACAATACATATTAAGACATTCTTTATATTTTTTCTTTTTAACTTTATACTATTCTAAATTAAATATATATANCAGAAATTATTCTAATTATCTGTAATATTTGCAAATAAAGTTCGAAATTTATATATTTATTTCTGAATTGCTAATAATTTCCTTAAATTTCTATTTTTGTTTAATTAGTTTAAAATATTATTTGTAATTCTTAAATAAAATCAATTTATGGAAATATACATTTATCCCTCCATTTACGCGATGTATTTATGTATGTCACGTAGTTTTGTTTTTTCGCTTAGCGTGATAAGAATACCATGCAAATAGTGCTATAATTTCTCACGTAAAAATTATTATTTGTAGTTTATTTTATTGTCAACACACATGATAAGTTGCATTCATGTATAATTTTAAATAAATGCAGATCGCATTTTCTCTTAATTACCATAAAATTAATTAAATGCACATGTAGAGACAATTTAAATATAATTTAGTTAAAGTAACTTTAACTTGGCTAAATATATCACTTATAATAATGAAATTAAATGCGGGTACTTCTGACGTCACATCTTACCGGATTCAACCTGTATGTGAATAAAAATGCAATAACAATGAATTGTTATATATGTATTATTTAAATTAAAGATAATTGTTTTATATTTAACCTTCCTGTAAACAAAAGTTAATATATAATATCCTAAATAATAAAGTATATAGGATAACGTGGACGCTTTATAGCTTTTGAACAAAGTACGCATTAGACCATTTACGTCAACATGTTAAGTCCAAGCCAACGAAACCGCGAAATGAGAAACATGTAAGCGTTGATTGGAAAGCAAGCCGCAAAGCAATACGCATGCTTACATACCGTAAATCTAACGAATTTTACATGTGAAATAAAATGTCATTTCAAGTACATGTTTTATGACAGTATTATTTTAGTTACACGTTAAATTTCTCTCACCTTTTTATTTAAAAGCAAAGTATTATTAAAGAAAAAACATGTTTTCTTTAATATTATTACAAAATTATATTTTTTAATTATAGAATGGCAACAATCTTTAACACTATTTGACAGCGTTGCGAGATTTAAATCAAGTGATTTAAAAAAAATCATTGATTTAAATCAAAATAAATTAAATTTAAACAAAAAATTAATAATTTTTATTATTGAATAAGTATTTATTGAATAAAAATACAAACAAATCATAGTAAAAAAATAAAAACATGTTTTAATAAATCATAAATATTTTAATATGAAAATAGAACAATTNCATACAATCAAACTCTTATATATTTTTGAATAGTAACTTTAAAGTATTCATAATATTTAAAATTTGTTTTCAAAATACCTATTTTTTGATTATTAAAATACATATCTATCAAACTTTATATTATAAAAATATCAAATAAAATATATAAATATAATTTTCAAGTAATTATAAGCTTACAGCTCAATAATTTTTAAAACTATAAATGCTTGCTGTAAGTTATATTTTCCGCTGAATTAATTCTTCAAAATATTTTTTAATTATTAAATGTTTTGGAATATAGAAATTTAACGTTTTTAGTATATAATAAAATAAAAAACATATAAACCTAAATAGACGAGCCATTGATCTGTCACTTTGCATTTAATTTACGTAGAGAAAAGAAAAAAGGAATTATATAACAATAGCTTCATCCCTCTTTTGTCTCTGCTCTGTTCTCCCTGAGTCCAAGTCAGCGGTTATTGGTTGTGTAGGTGGACAGGCCATTGTAAAGGCAGATTTACACCACACGAATACAAATAACGACCACTTGTAACCATGTCACTTCATGAATGTCAAATTTGTTAAGTTTCATCTTTTGGTTCACTGTCAATTTAAATATACATTACGTAACTTCAATGCTTCCATCAGATTTATATATGCTTTAGTACATACTAAAATTCTAATATTTTATAGCGAAATTATCTTGCAGCAACAATTTTTCTTTGTTTAAGTTAATAATCATGATTTATTTATAAAATAAATAGATACACATTATTCAAAAAATAGTTCTCGAAATTCTGCTCAAACTAATTTAGAAAATCATTCTGTAATCTGTACTTAATAATATTTATTGCGCAAGTAAAGTTTTAAAGGCTTTTATTATGAGCTTCTATTTAATTTATGTAGATATAGCTCAAAAATATAGTTAAATATGGATTACCTATATTTATAAATAAATAAATCAAAAATAAATAAACTAAACTCATCTTACTGAAGATTGTATCTTGTTATTATTTATTCAAAAAGGACAAAATATCTAAAGACAAGAATTAAACTCTAATGTTGTCTAAAACATATTTTTATTTTTAATAAAAACAATTTCATTTATCAGTTCTTGAATTATTAATTTTATTTCTCATAAAATAAACAACAAAATAGTACTTCAATTTAAAAGCAAAGTTTGTAAAATAATTAAATAATAGATGACTTGAAATAAAGCCGAGTTTTATATAGTAATTCATTTTAATCGTTAAAAGATGAAAATTTTTGACCATATAAAAATAATGGTATTATTAAATAATTTATAGTAGACATATACTAAAATCTTTGATCCTTTAATAAATGGTTTAAATTGTCTCAAAACCATTGATGATATTTAATGAATGAAATATTTACTTAAAACATAATAGAACGTTTCTTATTTAAATCAATAATTATAATCACATCTTTGTGAAATGTTCTGTCCATTTATAGCAACAGAGCGTTGATGAGAACGAAGAATGTATAGGTATTGTAGGTATTTCAATGGAGCAGCATTGTTTTCCGACTTGCCAAGTTACAAGACTAAATTTAATCTGCGGTTTGTCTGGATTTAGCGTTCGAAATGACAATATGACAAGAACAACACATCATTCTGTTAACGATATAAGATTTACATTTATATTATATTCCCTTGAATTTCGATATGTATTTATAGAAATTTTATTTTATATTAATTAAATGTATTTATAAAATATTAATTTGGTATTAATAGCAAAAATTATGGTTTCAAAGCAGAAAAACAAAATATTATTCATCAATTTATTAAAGAGAGATCCCACCCTGACACCTTAATAACAGCAAAATTCAGAAAAAAATTTAAGTGTTAAATAATAATCAAATCATTTGGGATTTATTATTATATTGTTGCACGTATTTTAATTATTATTACAAAATATTTTGAAGTAAGAATATTAACATTTGGAGCCGTGGTAGCCTTCGGCGTCAGACACCTCCATGGGTGCCAGTCATCATCAAGGTTAAAGAAGTTAGAACAAAATCGTTTAGATTTTCTTAAACTATATTAGATTAACTATCGTCGAGCGGCAAAATGAAAAAAATGCTATAATTTGTTTATAAAAAATTCTATGCTTTGCGAGAGAAAAAACAGTTTTACATATTGTCGATAAAGTGATTTCATTGCAAGGTTTCCAGAAAAAGTGGCACCCAGTTTGAAAAATGTAGTTTCGAGTAAAACGCGTTCAAAATTTTCGGTACTGTAGTTAACATATTATACGTTCTCCACAATTCTTCTTGTATCTTTGCAATGACTTCGAATGTCAATAAATTCTTTTAGAGGATAATTTTAGACAGAATAAGAAATAGATTTATGTAAAAATAATCGAGTTTTTGAAACCTTCTTATGTTGAAACTTTAAATTATTAACAAAAATTCATTTGAAACCTTAGAGAATTGTAGAACTATTGATTACTTGAAATAAATGTTTTCTCATGAAAGAACTAATAGACTCTAATCGAACAACTTAACCGACTTAAATCTTCTAATTATAAGTAATAATACAGTAATCTGAAAAGCTGTTAGTTTAAACTTATATAATTTGGAATAAACTAACTTTTGCCTGTTAATTTATTTGTAGATTTTTCTAAATTTATACAAATGGTTTTAGATATATAAAACTAAATACATTCAAATGAATAGAAGAATATAATTTGTAAAAATTAATTACAATAGTTCATTAGTAGTTTCATAATTATTCTATAAATAGTAAAGTAACGATTAAAGCATAATAAACTGAATGCATTTATTAATTGCTTCTATTTTTAGGTTAGCGAAGAAAATTTCAAGTTCTTATTATACATTTTTATATATAGATTCGCCATTTCGAAATGCAATAACTATTAATTAATATTTTATTTTTACTTAAACATATTTTTAATTTTTTACTCTTATATGTAGCTTCTACGTCTTATTAATCATAATTATAATAAAAAATAAAGAAATGAATATTTATAAATTGATGCGTATTTTAAGAATATAATAGTAGGCATACGTAAATTGGAAATAAAGATAAATAAGAGATGAAAATGATGCAAACTGATGGAATGAGTCAGCAGGGCACAGCGGGAAACAAAACAATTGACTCGACAGGACCAGACAGGAAGAGACAAGTTGAAAAGGGATGAAGGTGATGAATGACGTTAGTAAAAGTTGAATAGCACCATACTGATATAGAAAATTTATATTAACCTCAGTTAATTCAGATGCATTCGTAATATTTTTTAATTACAGAAAAATGTAAATACTTTTTTATCATGTTAGTAGAAAAATAATTAACATTATATTTAAATTTCCATAGACGTACAATGTACATAAATTCAAAGAGTTATATCTTTGATAAGTATATTGCTAGAAAAAATTAATTAATAATGTTTTCATATAAAAAGTGCACGGAACAAAAAATAAGAAATTATTATTTACTTTTAACAAGATGTAAAGAAAATATAGGTATTTACATAAATATTTTCAAACAAACATAAAAGTTTCATTATACTTTTATGATGAAACAAATTCATTAACTAGTCTGTAAGCTGATTAAAAAGATTTTATTATCAGACAGGAAATTTAAATTTTATTGATTCAAATGCTTATTTCATTAAACAATATTGTTTGGAATGAATAATAATTTGTTATAAATAATAATAATTGGTTTTATTAATTAATTTATATGAGATATGTTAAGAAGAATACTCTTCCGAGTTTATATGATAGTAATAAGTCACTCATTAGGGTGCCATTCTATAAGAGGCATTATTTGATGTAATTACAAAGAGAAGAAGGTCAGATCTCAACACAACACCAAACACTTTAGATGTTAGTCTCTGTTTAGCCTCTATTCTAGGCCAACCCACCTATTAACTGTCTTGTTTGGGCTATTTTTACGAGCCAATTGACAACTATGTAATTAAATGTATTAAATGTTGTATCACAAAGTGCAAACTGATTTTTCTTCACTATGTAACTTAAAATTGTAATTATTGGATAATTATATCAATTATAATTACTGCAGAGAGAAATGCCCTTATATATCATATATATTTTACATTTTTAAATACTTTTCAATAGCGAATTATTAACCAAAGACGCAATTTTTCAAAGTTAACTTTTGATTTTTGATTTATTTTTCGCCATTAAAATAAGGAAATATAATTACAATTTTTAAATAAATAATGTTGCTAAAAGATTGAACGGATTGTGATAATATTTAAGGACTACTTAAAATACATTGTTTGTGTTTATTATTTTAGGCAGGGGCAATAGGGGCACTTGCCCAGGATCCAGATAAAAGAGGTGCCTAAAAAAATGTCAGTTTAGTTATTTTTAATGATTTAATTGATGAATTTTTGGAAAAAAAGCAAGATAAATACAATTTAAATAAATTTTTATACAGTCGCTATACAAAGTAGGTATTTGCGCTCTCTTTTGTCAACGCAAAATGTTACTTTGCCTCTTTAGAGCGACAAAGTAGAAAAAACTCGCTGTCGTCACCTACAAGTATAATATATGGTGGATGATTCATTGTGGTGCCTGTAGAAAAAATGTCGATTTCGAGAAACCTCTCAATTGACAATATCCCACTTTGCGCTCTTAATACACAAATAGCTATTATGATGCTTTAATTTATAGTTTTTTCAAAAATATAAAATGAAATAAAATTACGGGCAGAAACAATTGAAAGAATAATTATTTTGTGTTTATTTATTAAGACTGTTAGCAAACTTAATAAAATAAAAGAACATAAGCTTCAGAACTATCGTATGTATATATTTTTTTTTTAATTAAAGAGAGGGGGACAATTTAAATGTCTTGCCCAGGGCTCACAATAAGCTACTTACGAACCTGATTCCCGGCAATAAATATTTTTTTTAATAACATCAGAAATACCAAAATTATTTAAATAAATACAGAAGTACTTTATGTATATAAACTTAACAATTATTAAAATAACAGTAAAATTTCAAAGATAATTAACTGATACAGCATAAAATTTTTATTACTAATTAAAAAACTAATTATCCCAAATAATAACTAGGTTAAATAAAATTATATTTTTGTTATTTACATATTAAAACAAAATTTAAATCATATTTCAACTGAAATAAACAAATTTTTATTTAGCGGACAGTTTCATGTAAAGTTTGTTTTAGACGGTTACAAATTTGACATAAAATTTAATATCAAATTGGATATTTATAACCATGTAGAACATGTATACCAAGAAATGTCGCAATTTATTATAAAATGAAAATAGATGTTCTATTTTTTAGGAAATAGCTCATAAATTGCATTGTAACTATTTTAAAAAGTATATACTTATTTATTCAGTTGCAATAAATTATTAACAAATTAATCATTCTTTATTGTTTCTTATAGTATTATATGAAACAATTACAAAAAGAAATATGTACATAGATGGTAAAGTTATATCAGAAATATAGAGAAAACAAAAGAACATTGATAGCAGCAATAACAATTACTATTTTAGGAATAAAAGTACAAGAGGTTGAGCCTTATATATCCGCAAAGAAGGGGATGGGAAAAAGCGCGTAGGCGTTATTCGTAGCATTGTAGTCAAAAACAGTAGTACTTCAATCGTTATCCGTAAACATTATAGCTACAATGTCCGTTCATCTGACGTCTGTCGACGGTAATATCCGGCGAGGGTAGTTAACATTTGCAACGCTGTACTTTTAAGTGCTGTACCGTTACGATTACCGACGTAATTAGGTCAGAGGTCGGATTCGTCACACTACTTGTTGGTCACTTCAATGTTATCTGTTTTTTCTTGTACATTCTAATGTGTTACTCGTTTTTCATTAATTTAAAAACATTTTATTCAAACTTAAACGCTTATTTATTTACTCTGATTTATATTTTAGTATTTACTAAAAACTTACTCATGCAGAAAACTTTTTATAATATTAAATTTAAAATAATTCGTTAACTTTTGGTCGCGTGAAGTTTTAAATGGGTCACAAAGACGTAAAAGAAATAAAAAATCTTATATCAAAAAATAAAAAAATAATGTTTGTTATAGTAAACAATACATTGATTATCATATGTATTTGTATTAAGTTGGTTTGCAGTATAACTTCAGGAAAATATGTTGGTTCGGCGGTCAAAAAAGTTGATAAACACTGTTATATATTATTTTAAAATGAAAATAAATCATTTTTTTTAATACAAAAAACACTTTCAAGTAATATATGCAAACTAAATTTATGCAATTAGAAAGTAACAAGTATAACCATTCAACTCTATTATAACGCGAAGTGAAAATAATGACAGCTCTCTTATAACGACGTTTTTATATAACGTTCCAATTACTTTCCTACCTAAAAGGATAATTGTCTATATTTCTATAATTTATACTTATATTTATTTCCAATATTTTTCTATTAAACTTACAAACTCTATTTGATATTTATTCATATAAAATAAATCTACTTAGAACCGACATTACGCGTAAATTTATGTAAAAATAATATCTAAAAGATTGAATAAGTATTGCTAAAACGGCGAATTCCTTACAACTATAGCATTTTTGCAGTCCTATGCCCTTATTTAATTCAAATATTACAAACCATTTCTCTTTACCTTCCTAAAAACTGCGGGTATAAATTCAAAAAATATAATTATAATAATTTCCTTCCTTATATTGTTATTAAAAACAACCAAAAATGCATAAATGTAAACATTATATTAATATAATCAAAAAATTAATTTCCAAACAAAGAAATCCAAAAAAATAAATATTTGGTTTGTAAAACACCCAAGGACAAGAAAATACGTACAAATACATATATTTTGTAACTTTGTAGAAGAGAAATATAAAAATAGAAGAAATAAATTCACAGAGAATAAAAAGCACATAAAAGTTGTATCTAGATAGATAAACAGTAAAGTTAAAAGTGGAAAAATATACATATCTATCCACCTATCAACGAAAAGCTTAGCACTTGCTTTGACTTTTCAAGATATCACAATTCGAAAACTTTTCAGTTAGGTAAAAGTTTCTCTTTGAATGAATACTATATATCGACACCTACAACCATTATTCTTACCATAATTCCTTCTATTTTACCCTGAAACAATCTTTATAATCCATTACTTCAATTTCTAACTAAACATAAAATGATTACTTGTTGATATACGAGCTGTTTTGTATTGGTAATTTTTAATAAAATACTTTTTGTCAATATTTGAATTTACATGTTGTTAATTAAAACTGTAAAAAACAAAATCATATCATAATTACTCCGAAATTAATTAATGAACATAAATGTTTACATGCTTTTTTTATAAATGTAAATATTTATCTTTCAGCTAATTTTACAGATAAAATATTATTAATACAATATTTATTCATATTTTAAAACAAAATATACAAATTTATATTTTTTTGCGTTATATCTAATTTAAGAACTTTAGTGAGGAAATAATGAAATACGTTTAATAGTATAAAATCTAATCAATTTGAACCTGATTAAAATAAAATAATAAATTTATTCGTGCACATGTATAGTGTGTAGGTAGAATATTGGTCTTAGTTTAATGTGATTGGCAGATAACTAGAGATTTTCAACCAATCATGAAATAAGGCACAGGTGCACAGAAACAGAATTAAATTATCTCGGATCTTATCAAGTACATTATTTGATTATAACAAAATACAAAGCCTATGTTCAACATGTACATAACACAAAGGATACAATTCTATAAAATTAAATATTTTTATTGGAGAAAACATTTTCTAGTTAAAATCCATTTCTATTTTGAGTAAATTTTATTTTTCACCTTTATCTGTATACGATGCTTTCTGTCAATTCTTCTTTTATATATCGCATTATTGTTGGTATTATTTTATGTTTTTATTGAATTGATTTTCAACATGGAAAAGCTTTACTAGCATTTCACGTAAAATGGATATAATTATATTCGTAATAAAAATAAAAATCAACTTATATATTTTGAAAGGTAAATGCTTTTTTTTTTGTTTATCGTTTTCTATTATTTTATTTTATCTTTAATCTTTTCTATTACATACTAAACAACAAACTTAATGCTTATAAAATTAAATAAATTACTAAATACTTTTTTGTTTTCATTTAATAATATTTAATGCTGACTAAAACGAACTGGACCTGAAAGGTTACTTAAGAACCTATAAATGATTAAATATTACCAGTTTAAAGCCAAGTTAAGACCTATTACAACTCCAAAAGTAAATATTTTACGTGATAACTGTTTATGATTTTATGAATAATTAAATATTATAGATTTCCAAATAAATTACAAAATAATATTCTATAAATTATTTAATGATTATCGATTGCATAAATAATAATGAAGATGCTGTTCTAAATTTTTATTTAATTATAAAATTTTT
>CM008234.1:4382593-4396648 GCA_002278615.1 Pogonus chalceus
ATTTTATATTATAGTTTTATTTTATATTACATTCTATAACTTGTTCTGACCTGGTTTCCATAACACACTAGTTTTTCAAGTAATAAAAAAACTGGCATGAAAAAGACGGGAAGATATCTGTGAAAAGGAAAATTTCTGAAGAAAAATTTAAACTATGATATTCAACAAAAATAATAGTTATATATAAAGTGAAATACTCATAGGTAATAATACATATTACGTTTATCATTATTTTATTAAATAATTAAATTCAATACAATTTATACTTATACCCAATATTAAAGGTTTGTTTGAAATAATTAAATTCCTTAGCTGGGAACAGCTCAAGACTGGTAACCAAAAGCTACAAAATTGATTTTATTTATCTCTGCTAAAAGCCAAAATATACATACAATCCTATCAGAAAAGGAAATGATTGTATATACATATTCGAACTTTCATTTTTACTTGATACTTTTTGCATTTTATTATAATTTAAAAAAATAATATAAATTATAAAGTATTTGGTCTATTTACTTTAGTATCAACAGGTGGTGGAATTTGATCTATAAATTTTAGCGTTAACAGGTAGTTAGATTTAGTCTATTTATTTTAACGCCAACAGGTAGTTGATCTCGACCTGTTTATTTTATTTTAGAGCCAGCAGCTAAAATAATTTCACCTTTTTATTTTAATGTCAACAGGTAGTGGAATTTGACTTATATATTTTAGCGCTGATAGATAGTGGTATTTCCTTTAATAATTTTAGCGCCAGCAGATAACAAAATTTAACCTGATTATATTTATGTCAACAAATTTAAGAATTTGACCTTTTTTAATTTATTGTATAGTTAAAATAGTTTCTTATTCAAACATTCTAATTTTTAATAATTGTTTCAGACTGCTCGACATTTGTTAATTCTTAACCTAAACTAGGTAAGTTTCACTTATTCCAAAAGTAAATTTAACTAAAAATACTCAAATTAATATAAATGCAAAATATTTTTACAGTAATATATATAATGACATATACAGATTTGGTTACTACATTATATAACAAAAAGTGATTCTATTCTCTTTTTCATCGTTTTGTTTTAAGTGGATTGTGAAAAAAAAAAAAAAAAAAAAAAGGAAAANTCTGTTTTACAATAACGAAAGAAAAATGAAAACAAAAATAACAGATTAAAATCTAAATAAAACCTTTATATATTCTTTTTTTTATTTTTTGTCACTTGAAATCTGAAACATTACAGAACACAATACGATATTTTAATGTTGTTTATAAATAGCAACACTTTATAACGAATTAATGACTAAAATGGATATAATTTTATTTATTTGCTTTGTTTTTTCCAAGCACAATAACTCAAGAATATGAAAATGTAACGCGCAATACTTGTAGACTAAATATTATCAAACCAACAATCTTCTTGATCAATGCGCAACATCCCGGATATCTTTATCAGTGACCAGAAATCTTACTAGCGTACAACTTTTCATGTATCGATTTTTACACGAAATATTCCTTGAAATTATAAGTAACCAAAACATATTTCGAACTTTAACCTTTTTCTAGGACTAGGAATTTATCTCTCAGAAATATTTATCTAATAAAACTTCCTGACATACTTTATAAGCTTTTAGTTTTGCGGAATTAGTTATCAGAACCGGAAAACTTAATACACAATTTTACGGAAATCGTCATTAGAGTTAAAATCGAAAAATTTGAAAATAATACTTTAAACTATTTAAATATTGTTTTAATAAATTAACGATCAGTAAATAGTTAATGTATTAAAATTCTCAAAGGAAAAAAATGTTTTTACCCAATAAAGATTTAATTTGTTTCACCTGCAGGGAATTTTCAATACAATATAAAATTTAAATATTTTAGGTTGTGGATTGTTACAATAAATTATTTATCATGTTAACACATGTTAAATAATTTAAATATACAAATAATATACTGTTATATATAATATTCTGAGAACCATTTCATCAAACAGGTGTCAGTATGACTTCTGGCAATGTACCTTTCTATAATACATAAGTACAGCTTATCTGCATTATATATTCTAAATAAATAAGTTATTAAATACTTTTTGAATTAGAAGTTTTTGATATTTGAGTAAGAAACGTAAACTCTTAATTCTAAATAATTACCAAAAATATAGATGATAAATTATATAAATAATTTGATATTGTTGTAATTTAATTAGAGTTTTAAAATAATGTAATTAATAATTTGTAATACAGTGACTATTGACCTATATTACTCTGGTTCTGGATAAATTTTCATTATTTTAAAGGTCATTGTCGGTGTTCATGGATATAATACGACATTGTTTAATTATAATTTAACCTTTTATGAAATAATATATGTAAATTAAAATTGTTCAATGAACATCATATTTTGTTAATATTAGTTATTGTTGAACGTAGAAATTTTATGGACTATACATTAAAATAATTCGTGCAGAAGAAAAATTTGTGCTTATTGTTTGTTAAATGTACAAATACTTTCCTTGAATAATAATAATAATATAATAACGTAGAATCGAAGAAATCAAAAATGATTAAAGTCAATTTATGTAAAATATAATTATTGTAGACAATACACTATTTTACATAGTTCGAATATTAAAAACTAGTTGTGGTTAGAGTCTGGCATCGTGTAACATACAATTTCTCGTGACAAACATGTGAATTGGATTACAAACTCACAAATCGTGTCATCATCATACTATTTACGGCTATGAAACCGCCCTGTGGACAAATTACACAAGTTTTTATTACACGTTCCATGTAACATGATAACATACGTATCGCCTCGTTTTATTACAGATTTATATTAAAGAGTTCCACAATTTCATAAAATCATTATAACGTACTGTGTTGCATTGAAATATTATTCTTCTTCGTGTTGATGGAATTTTTTGATTTATAATTTCTATTTTATATATTTTCACATGTATATAACAGTAACTTGTAACAATTCAGTTTAAATTGTTTATTTTAAATTAATTTTAATTAATACTTGTTTATTTTATTTTATTTTATGCTATATATCATATATACGTATCGCCTACGATAGACTAACAATGAGTAAGTAAAAAAGATTATTAGGGAGATCGTAAAAGATAATTAAGTGCATGAAGATTATTAGAGGGCTGCAAAAGACTATTATTGGGTCGAAAAAGATTATAATTGGGTCGCAAAAGTGTATTAAAGGGCCGCAAAAACCATATTATACTTATTTCTAGAATTTTAAGGGAGTAACATCTACTTAGAAGTTAATAACTATTGATCTATATTATTTACAATTTTATTTTCCATAGAATTTTTAATTTAACAGAAATTATATCCCTCTCATTAGTTATAATTCTATATTTTAGTTTTCAACAACATTATACAAAAAAAATTGATGTTAAAAACAATAATTGGTTATATTTTGAAGTTTATAATAAAGAAAAAGCAGATATATTAAGGGGGGGAGGCACCCTGACAGCTCTAAAATATAGCGATATTGAGGAATTTTTTGAATCGAATCATTTGGAGTTTTTTGCTATATTGTTGCACGTATTTTAATTATTATTACAAAATTGTTTAAAGTAAAAATATTAATATTTGTAGCCGTGGTAGCCTTTGGCGTCAGACGCCTCCAAATATTAGATTGGTCATTGTGAAGCAAAGAATTTTTTTTTTTTAATTAAAAAAATACAAATATAGCGGCAAATTGAAAAACTTTTTTTTGTTAGAAAAAAATACTATAAATTTGTATATAAAAAATCGAAAAATTAAAATATCAAAAAAATCCTATGCTTCACGATAGATTAAACAGTTTCACACATTTCCGATAAAGATTAAAGAAGTAATATCATTGAATGGTTCCCAAGAAAAAGTAGCATCCAGTTTGAAAAATGAGGTTTTGAGAAAAATGCGTTTGAAGTTTTCAGTACTTTAGTAAAAGTATTATACGTCTTCCACAATTTTTCTTGTATCTTTGCAATGACTTTGAATATCAATAAACCCTTTTAAAGGGTCATTTTAGACAGATTTATGCAAAAAATCAATTTTTTTAAACCTGCGGGGAGGACCTCTTAATAACTAAAGTCTGTTTTCGCAAAATATAATTAAAATTACTTAACAAGCAACTAAAGGATCACTATAAATTACAAGTCTAAATACACACGCGCAAAAGTATATTTTTAAATATTTTTCATAAATGAAAGAAAAACAAATAATTGGTAATAATAAACAAAATGTAATTAAATTTCAGTAGATATATTTATTATAAATATAATATAGCAATACTCCCAAATTATAACCGCATTTATGTACTAACTAACCAACATATGAACAAGCATATAAAACACAATTAGTGAATCAATTATCATGTCCATTAATAACATTTGATAAAATGATTCATAAAATTATGCACGTGAGTATATTAGCATCAAAATTTATGATGATTATGAAATGTGCAACATTTATTAAATAAATTCAACACAGTAGTAATGGACTTCGTTTATGTATTTGTTTAATAATTCTCTTTTGTTATTGAACTAAATTTAACCTAAAATTTAGGATTATTATGTTATGATGATTATTTACTTGTCAAATATATTTATCTATTAAATATACATATTTATCGTTGCTATTTGTGGTGTAAACACATCCAAAACATTTGATACTTAAGTTTAAATATTTCCCAGAAGTATATTTTAATTTTTTATTAAGTATTAAACTTCATATAAAACTTACTACTATTTTCTTTTATCTGTTTTCATGTTTTTTAAATTAAATTTCTAACTTAAAGATAATATTTGTATTAATTATATTAATCTTCATGACTGATTTAAAAAAGGTTTTGTTTCCTTTTTGTATTTGCATGTATTACCGTTTAAACGAAAAAAAAAATCCCCTTGACTAAAAATATTGGATTTTTTATACACCAAAAAACAATATATTTTCTAATAAGAAATTAAAATTACTGCATAGTTAAAATGACAAACTTAATTTAACTATTGTTCTTTCAATATTCTTTTAAAACTGGTATTTTCGCTTATAATTTATTTGTATATTTCATCAAACATCTTACTATTTAAACATCAAATAAACTAGATTCAAAGCTAAATTTGATTAAATTTTATTTCACTATCGAAAAGTATGTCTTTGAACTGAGTTTTACAAGAAATATCCTGTTTTCCTGCATGTTGAAAACTTTCCTGATATTTTCGATCGAATGAAGTTTAGGAATTAGGAAAAAGTTACTTTATATTAAAATTATATCAAATAAAAAATATATGAAACTTGTGCATATAGTTAATAAATCGTTAAATTAATAATGCTAGCATAAAAATATATTATTTTGTGCAGACCATTAACTGTACACCCATAGGAGAAATCGTATTACTTCTTAACTAATTCGCTATATCTCTTATAGTTCTCTTGAGATATCCCTTTAATATGCAAGTTAAGTTTAGCATTATATTCCCGACTAAAGTTTGCGCAAATCAAACATAACCTTGATGGTATTAAACTACAAACTAAATCAAATTATTTTAATCATTCGATTTATCAATTATTATTATTATATTCAAATTGGGTATTTACTAATTTTTAGGTTAGTAATTACATAGAATAGCATCTGCATATTTCGGAAGAGTGGTTTCGTGATAATAAAAATATGTGATGTACATAAAAGAATTTGATGTGAACATTATTCAAATGGTTTTACCAAAATTACAACGAAAATTTATGCACGATGCTTGTTTTTTCTTTTAAACCTCTTGTGGCATTTTCGTCGATGTTTCAAACTTTTTTCTTTAAATAACATATTTACAATAGAAAAGAAAATTTATATATTATAGCACGTGTAATTTTTTCTCACACACTGAAGTGATTTTATAAAATAAAATAAATTCAAAAGATTTGCAATTTTGAGAGACAGATATCAGATGAATACAGATGATGTTTCAATTATTAAGATGAGCAGCACTTTGTTGAATAAAACATGAATTGACGGACAAACAATGTCACATGTATCTGTGTACACACATATAAATCTATATTTCTAGTGTGTTGTTATAATGGATTTTATTTATATGTATGTACTACTATGAATTTACATTTACATAAAGATATTTTCCTCTCAGCTTTAAAAAGCTATCAGTATTTTTTGTGTATAAATATAAATAATACTCTAAATGTAAATATATATAAAATTTGGTCCGAATATACTCGGTACACTTTTTGAAACTGGTACAAATTTATTTTATTAAATAGAATTAGAGATAACTTCCTATTTTGTAAGAGTTTATCGAAGTTTTATCTAACATTTTTAATAATTTTTGGCTTCTTCATCTACTGAACTTTATTTTTAATCTTCATTTTACTAAATTTAATACTGGCCACTGCCAATTTTATTGTGGCTGCAAAATGTTTTTCTCTAATACTATGACGGAATCCATTATATTCTTTAATAATTTTCAATCATATAATGGTTACTTTCTACGCAACTGTGCAGTATTATTATGCACTAGTGTTTAATAAAACAATCTGAAGTGGTGATAACTAGAAGCTATGTTTGACTTATTGAAATATATACCTGTCAAACTTTATTCTGAATTTTTTTTTTATATTGAACTAAATTATATTATTAAAAATATGTTTGGAATGGCTATTCTGATGCTCTCGTAGAACTGAATTAAGCCTCATTTCACACTTATTACAGAATATACTATTCTTCTTCAAATTTTATGAATTATATTACAATTTTTAATATATACATATATTTAAAGTTTATAATAACTCCATATAATAATATATCATTTCCTGATAAGTACATATAAATATAATTATAAATAGTGACATTATCAATTTTGGAAATCAGTTTCACCTCTTAAATAGTTATTTACATACCAGGTGCGGGAACGACTGGTTCACGGATAAGTGTTTGGCGGCACGAGCTTACGACTGCCGCCATAGAACGAATCCGGGAACCAATTTCACGCAAGAAGTATGTATAATATCTTTTGTACGAAAAGTTTAAAACTAATTATTAATTATTTATAATATTTTTAATGGTTATGTTTGACGTTTCATAGGTTACTGCTGTCAAATCAGACAGAATGTGTTGTCAACTGTGTTAATGAAATGCACTAAATTTATACTTAAAAATTAAATTTCATTCAATAATTTACCACTTTTTATAATTATTATTAGAAAAAGTAAAGTTTGAAAACTATACTTTTTTATTATAAATACAGTTTTTTAATAGATACCTTAGAAATAGGAGTCCTTTTTACGAAATTTCCCGTACGCTAATCTGGTTACAATGCGAAAATAGAAGTTTCGGATGTTGCTAAGGTAACGCAAATCAACACTTTTCAATGTATGAGTACAAAAAATATTTTACTGTTGAATAAAAAAAATCTACCTTTTAAAATTTGATAAATAACATGTTTTTGATTATAATGCAATTTTATAGGTTCTTCATATTTCTTTCGAATACCTAAATAGTATATTACAAAATCAAGCAAGTTTTTTAAGGTAATCCAACTTGAAATTCTTGTAAAAACTTGTGATCGATTTATAGTTGTTGCAATTTTGTTGTGTATTTATGAAAAAAACAATATTCAATAATCGAATACATCTGTTCGATTGGAATATTCATTTAATGGTTTACCGGGTGTGGCTATCGTCAAAACCAGAGACCAGAAAAGAGCAAAGCTACTGTCACTTGTTTCCCAGTCCACAATTCTGTTCCCTGTTGCTGACGAACGACACGATTACGATTTTTAAAACACCATTAAGCTCTGTGATTGACAGTTGCTTACAATGCATAAATAAAATTCAGTGTTGTGTTATGTTCCAAGAGCGGTTTTGTTCTTCAGTTGCCGTGAAATGTCATTATAGAAACCATGTTATGAATTCTGATTATATTTTTCAATTTTCATAATGATGTGTCTTCTGCAATTTATTGTTATTTTATTTTCTTATTGACGTTTGATGTCTTGTATTATCTTCGCAATATGTATGTTCTTTTTAAATTTATACGGCTTATTGTCTTATTTCATAAGATACAATACCGTAAGAATATCATATCTTATTTGGTTATTATATTTAACTTCATTCAAAATTAAAAAAATATATTTTATATAAAATAATATGCTCATTTGTTAGTTTACTTTATTTCTACTATATCCTCAGATTTATTTATATTCGTTTTCAGGAGATTTAAAAAGATTTTGCAACTACTGTTTTCCTATAACGCGATTCTTCGTACAACGCGCCAAATAATAAAACAGAAAAATTCATTGTATTTAATAATTAAATTTGCTTTATTTGTATTTGTGGAAGTATTTTTCAATTCAAAATAAATTTGTATAATTACATTTTTTATATTTTATTAAATTCCAATGAAATATTTATTTTTCAAATACTGTTCTATATATAAATATAGAAATTACAGTTGCCATGGCAATAATCATTTCAAACATATTATTTTAGATCAGGGATCAGAAATCCTTTTAAACCAGTGGACCAATTTTAAAACAAATATGTTTCAGCGGGCCGTACAGTCCAAAAAATGGTTAAGAGAGCCGCACAAACCAAAAAGCATTATTAAGTGACTAATAATATTAATACAACTAAAAATTAAATCCAACAATTATAAAAATATAAATAAAAGTAACTGATATTATTGCAAAGTAATTGATTTTGCCAAGTTTCTTAAGTTCAGAAATTTAATTTCTAATAGATTAAAATATAATTTCAAATGATTTTTATCAAAATTATTTTAGTACAAATTATTTGCTTGTAAATCAATTAATTTTAACTGTAATTTGTCATATTATTTTAATTTAATTCATTTCTAGCGGGGCGCTTGTTGCCATTTCATGCTTTAAATTAGATTGACAAATATTTCAGTATTATACAAAATATTATTTCCAGTCTGTTCACTTTATAATAAATTATACTCGGTGTGGTAACATCCGAATTTAAGAAAAATATAATTTATTGATATTACAAGTAGAAACTGGAAGTTAAATGACAAATTAAAAATTTTAAATAAATCGAAACAAATTTGATTTAGATTCCTTTGACTCCCACGTTACTATGAAAATTTAAAAACCCAGATATATTGATTATCCAGCATACCATATTGCATAGACATATTTTATATGATATGTACATACCAATTTATAAATATAATTTAAATAATTTCAGGATAAATATAAAATATTTTGGTACATTCCGAGCTATGATATACTAAACCAGTTTGTTTTCTTTTGTGTTTTATAAATTCATATTTTCGTGGATTTTATATAAAAATAGAATTTATATATGTTCTAAATCTGGTGAATAATCTAAACAAACAACATTATATACTTATGTTTATCCTTACATATATAGTATATAAAAGAAAATACTTAAATCCAACAAGCAAAAAATAATAAAAATACATATATTAATACTTGATAAACAAATTTGATCGTATTAAAATGAAATATATTCATAGTTTGTTGTTCGTATAATAATGTAATATCTGGAATGAGCAAAGAGACATTTAGAAGGTAGAATGTGTGTCAAAGTGTCGTTATGTTAATCGTTCGACGTGTGCCACCGCACCGCTACGATTATAGATGCTGCTGGGACAATTACATTTACGTTATAATGTTGGTCCTGGCATTGTTGTGCTGTGCGATTTAATCATACAACAAAGAGACACAACTATACTAGACGCAAGTAACACTACCAACGCAAACTTCACGGTTGTCTGCTTCGGCCTGCTGCTATGAATATTGTTACACTAAAGACGATTACGATACTATGTATGTACGTCCGACAGATATCAACATGTATGTGTACATACTCTATGAATATATGTATCTATTTACATACGGGAAACTTTATACGATATATAAAAATATTGCTTAACTTAAACAAGGCTTAAAATAAAAAAAAAACTATGCAAAACTTATTATTTTCTACTACTTTTTTCAAAAAATGCCATAAAAATACATTTTTCGTAATACGTTTATAAAAATTATATACATAATATAAAATGACAAGAGAAATTAACTGCTTTTCTTAGCCTTTAAGAAGTTACAATTTATTGTTCAATAGTTGAAATTTTAAGTGCATCCGACAGGTTTATAATATAACAATTTGATCCCAAAATTGTGTTGAAGGCTTTAGTAAATTTTCTTTTTTTATTTAAATATCGCTATGGAATGTTAAAATTCCATGTAAAATGATACAAAAAATTAAATGGCACTAGTAGAATTTTAATATCTCTATTATTATTTAAGTTATTGATATTTATTAGATTTTTTAGTAAAAAACTCAAAATATCTTAAAATGCAAATATTTTGAAAACAGTTAATTTTCATACTATATTCACTGGTTAAAATCTTCTCAAAATGCACTAGATAAGCTTATATCACCAATTTGAAAAAAAAAACTTTCAAATTTTTTATTTAAGATAATGCACTTTTTAGAACATTTTCAATTTTTGAAGAATCTATAAAATTACTTAGCTTATGTAAAATGACACGAGAAAGCTACTTGTCCAACTTGAATTTTAATATTTGAATCAGTTTTTCAGTTGCTGATATCTTTAAATGCAAATACCTCGAAAATTATTAGTATTCCATACCATATTCACAGGTATATTTAAAAACCTCTTATTAAAATGCACCCAAAAAGCTCTTAAAATCTCCTTAATAAAATTTTATTTCCGAAATATAACTATAGAACGTTCAATTTTCGAGATAACTTCATAAAAAATTATAAACAATATATAAATTAACTCAAGATGTTTAGTAATAATAATAAAAATTTTACATCTTTATTAATTTTTAACTAATTGCTATTAATTTAATACTTTAGTTTCTAAGTTAAAATATCCTAAAATGCAAATATCTTAAAACGTTAAATGCCATGCAATGTGCATGAAATATATTATTTACAGCTTTATATGATAACAAAATCAAATATTTAAAAAAAATCTTTTAGAAGTATTTCCGTGTTTCAAAATAGATTTTTTCCACAAATCAAAAATATATAAAAAATAAAAGACATATAAACTTTTTGCATTACAATAATAAGAACTTGAATTGATTTTTGTTAAGAAAACAAATAAAAACATCTCAATAATGTGTAATCGAATAACATGAAATTTTTATATCTACTGCAGAGTTAGGTAAACTAACAACATAGCCATGTGAAATATCCCCCAGACCAACAAGTTCCGGAAATTAAATGATAAATCTGATGAAATTTCATTTTATTTACAGAATAAACACACATTTCTGTTCTATTCACGTACGATTATATAATACTACAGATATTTATCAATTTATTTATTTATTTATTTATTTATAGTGTCATATTATACATTGTTGTATATATTTTTTTTGCTTTTATTTCTATAATAAATATGACTTAATAACTTTAACTTCGAAATGATTAAAGTGACTGGAATTATAATTAGACAAATATTTATAAACACATTGTATTATGACCGATTATTGGTTAAATTGTTCATTGTTAATGTCCGTGGTTTGTAAACAATATTGTATATAATAAGGTTTTAGGACCGGTATTTAATATAGCCTGTTAATTGTCAAGTTATTACTGTTGTTCATTAATAAACGCATAATTAGATTCTGTTCGAGGTTTGATTAAATATTGATTATCTGTCATTTAATATGATACTCATTTTAAATCCCTAAACTATAACCATTAATGATGTTTTTAGAGCAACTTTGTAATATAACTAATTCTATAAAATAACTCCTGCGATAATTTCAAGTTGTTTCTAAAATTATCCTCAAGTTTGTAAGAGCTATACCGAGCCTAAGACATATCAAGATATTTTCAGCACAAAATCTTACTTATACAAAATTAACTTATAGACAACTCAATCTTTTCCTTTAATTTCTTTCTACAATAAATTACGAGAATGATATGTTTTCTTCTGTGGTAAAAGTACTTTAAATGTTTCTGGATTTTATATTTTGGAAAATGACACATACAGGCTTGTCAAAGTGAAATTTACCAGTGATAGCAACGTAAATTTTTTGATATATTTATTGAATTGTACAATTATTGCTCTTTCTTTCAACCCGTCATTCAGTTTTCGAACATTTTATCAGAGAGATTATTATTTGAAATTATATCTTGTGGCGATTTAATTTTTTCAATAAATTTAAAAATAATTAATAATATCACTGTCACGATGTATATAAAAACCGTAAAAAAGGTCTTAAATGAATTTTTCCGGAAATTAGACCCTGATAGATCAATTTTTACCCAAAATATACCGTGATTTTGATCGAAATTGTTCAAAAAACTATAAGTGCAGCCTTCAAAAATATAACTGCCAGTCTATATCTAACAAAATATAAATACTTCGGAAACTCCTAAACACCCACATCGAAGTTAAGGCTGATAAATGATGGTATTAATTAGATTACCTAATAATTGAAATACCAAAACCGTTTGACGTTAAATAATGCGGCCAATTAATTTTTTACACTACTGTTGTAAATAACTAAATATAATTGTAATATTAAAATGCTTTCCTAATACAAATAAAAATAAAAACAACTAAAATAACGAAACGAGAAAGGTAATATAAAAGCCGAGAAAATGAAATTGCAAATCTTGAACGTTATTTTTGTCTGGTAAGAATTTTTCTTGATTAACTTTAAACAAAACGAATTCAAGATTGTAACATTGTTTTTGTAGTACACAGGTTTATTTATTTTCCTTTTAAATTAATTATCGCGCATTGTACATTGTACATTAAAGCAGGAATATTAACGCTATAGTATTAGTCTTCATTCGTTGTTGTTCGACAATCTTCGTAGGTGTAAAGCCCATGAAAACGTTTATTATTTTTATCCTGCCGAAACTGGATACAGTTTCATTATACAACAACTTATGATTTTTCTTTATTTAATATTTACAAGCGTAGATCTATTTAGCAAAATTATTAATTATAAATTTTTTAAATTGTTTTTTATTTCAAATTCTTTTAAAGAATTAAAAAGTATGTCTCTAAATAGTAAGCATGCCATCTTTAATTAGCATTGAAACGTTTTTTCAGAGTTAATTTTTACCTTTATAATTGTTTTCAATTAAATCAGTTAGAATTTAACGTCTAAAAAGCATGAAACCTAACAATCAATTATTTTCTTACAATGTTGCGTTAAATATTCTTTTAGTTAATTCTTCAATTATGCTAGACATTGATAAAACAGACTTTTAATCGTCTTTGTGTTGAAGTTTGTGACTGTTCAAATGTAATGAAGATTTAGTCCCAATTTTTAATAAAATACCTTAAAAAATGCAAAAGCAATCTTTTTTTTTTTTTAAATTTAAAAGTTAATTTCAAGTTTAAATCATACAGGATAGAGTTTTATCTTTAATTTATAATTTTAATTAAATATACGTACCAGCTTGTTAGTAAAAATTTGCGTTACGACTTGTATATTTGAGCTAATCTTTGAAAACTGAGAAAAAACTAGTTTGAAAGCCCAGAATTGCAATGTATGCACTTAGGATTACAAATAAAAACCTGAAAAAGAAAATAATTCAAATTAAATATAACTATGTACAGTGGATAGCAAAAGTATCCGTACTCTCTATACTGAAAAACTAAAACAGTTATAGAAACTATAATTTGAAAATTAAAAATATGAATAGTATCATATTTTAATAAATAAAGTTAGTACATCAATTTACATAAATAAATTTTTTTGAAAATTCCACAGAATTAATTTAAAAAACATTTAAAAGCAAAATACTCTAAATATGAGGTAGCAAAAGTATTCGTACCTTTGAGTTCTGTTAAATTAGTTATCCAAGAAAAATGTTTTAATGTAATGGAAAAATGTTTTAATGTAATGGAAACATGTTTATGCATGTTTTAAAGATTTTTCTACAATATTATAATATTTTTTGCATAAGGTTCAATTTTAAATCAGTTTTATTAGTGCAAAATCAAAATGGGTTGTATTAAAGGTAAAAAAGTTACAGTAGAGGACAAAAATGTTACAA
>CM008234.1:4406874-4454077 GCA_002278615.1 Pogonus chalceus
ATATTAAATATTAAAATTAATAATATATTATGTATATATTAAAATCTACAGCTTTTTAAATTGATAAGTAAATTATTTTAATAGTTTAATAAACAATAACTATAAAAATATATACTAGAATAATTGTATTTATGTGTTTTTGAGGTGCCAAGTGATAAGTATGTAAAAATTTAGTGAATGTATTTTACTATAATTAAAACATTCCGGCCTAAATTTACGAAAAAAACTAATGTTACCTATGTTAATACTTGCAAAACCTAATCACATCTCCATATCAAAAACTTATGTCAGTTAGCGCAAATAGCTCAAAATTAAATTTATTTTTATAAAATAAAACCTAAACTTACGTGCCAAGTTATGTGATGAAATGTACTTTTAAAATATGTATACGATTTATTAACCTAATCTTTATTATTCTAGTAAAGAATTTTTTTCTTAGTGATTGATATAATTTAGGTATTTAATTAAATTAGTAATTCCATAATTATGTTTTACATAGTAATTACGTTAAATTTGTTACTTAATTAATCACTAAGAAATATATTTTGTTAATTAAATTAGAATTTGGCATTAAGTGTTCAATCTTAATAAATAATAGCATAATAGATTCGAATTCAAAATAACAAATATATTAGTAATTATTATAGAATTAAAATAATCGCACTGTATCATAAA
Source organism: Pogonus chalceus (assembly GCA_002278615.1). Lineage (NCBI taxonomy): Eukaryota > Metazoa > Arthropoda > Insecta > Coleoptera > Carabidae > Pogonus > Pogonus chalceus. The sequence continues at coordinate 4,407,550 of CM008234.1, forward strand.
CAATCAAATTAAATATTCTCTGGTCAGTATTATATTAGAAGCATTTTTGTTTAATATTTAATGTAAATGATATGTGAAATGATGAGCTTTAAAAAAAATACAATTAAAATACTTGCCGTATTATGTTCTACTATTAAATAAATGATAAATGTTAAATATATAAGAGAAATATATAATCCATGTTATGTCCTATGTGTATGTATAAAAGAACTGAATATAAAATATAATAATATTGTGTAATTATGTAAATGCTTGAGCAAAGAAATAAAAATCATATATATTTATCGATAATTTTCTATTCTTATTATTTTATACATCATTTATTTATATTTGAAAATAAAATAAAAATTTTCTACAATAGTTATGAGTTTCTATTCTGTTTAAGAAATTAATAACCGATATTAATAAAGTTAATAGTTTTTAAACAAAAGTTGATAAAACCAAGATATGCATATAAAAGCATTAATTTTAAAATTTTATTAAATCTTATAAAATGTGTTACAATTTATAATGAAAAATGTATTGGTACCCCAACAATAAACTATTATTACCAGTTGAAAAAAATCAACCAAATTTTGGTATAATAAATCTCTTTGTATTATCGATTAAAAATGCATAATAAAAAAAGTTATAATTTCATCAGTAAATGTAATAATTATAAAAAACTATCTAAGTCTTCAGTTTATGGGGATTGAATTAAGGCAACTTGTACTTAATTTTTTACGCACAACGTTATTTTGAATATAAAATTGGAAAATATATTCGATTCAAAACAAATCGTTAGACAGAAAAACGATTCGAACAGGTAAAAATATGAGTTAAAAATAGCTTTTGTTGTTAGAATGGTATTATAAGTATATAAATAGAAACATTAAAATAAATAGTATTTGTATTTAAATATTTATTTTGAATGGTTTGTAGTTTATATTTATATTATTTGTATTATTGTAAATTTAAGCATTTGTTCTAATGAGAGCACATTATTGTGTGTGATATTTAATTAGAATTTATATTTTTATACCAGATTTTTTAATGAGGTTGTCAGATATATAATAAACTAATAAAATTTAAAACGAAGGAATTATTTTTTTTGTAATTGATAAAAAGAAAAGGGAAATTAATATTAATTGTTAAAGAATTAGTGCTGCATGAAAATTTTTCGGGTATAGCGCGTATAATCTAAAGTAATATGTTTAAAATAGTTATTGTTATGCCAACTTTTATTTTCTGTTATCAAATAAGATACTATTTTTTAAATAAATGGCATATACGTATATACAAGTGATTATAAATATTTGTAAAATGAAACCATGTTTTTTAATTTATGGACTATTTTTTTAGGAACTGAAAAATACTTTACAACTAGAACTAAAGCAGATTTAATTTTAAAATACAGGTAAATGGCGTGTTTTACGCAGAATCGCGTTTTATGCAAAAAGTTGTCGCAATATTTATGGCGCATTATAAGAAATCGCATTGTAAAAACGCTCATTATACAGGCGTCTATTATTTTCATATATAATTTTAAAAATTGGTCAATTTAAATTAGATGAACTTTATAACTAAATGTGCGCAAAGCGTATAAAAAAATAATTATTACTATTTTTATTATAAATATATATTTAATAAGCATAACTTCATACAAACTAAATGACATACATGTATATTAGTAACCATGTTAAAATTACAATAAAACTTAAATATAATCATAAAAATTATAAATCTTCTACAGTAAAAGAGATATCATGGCATTCTAAGTTACGCAAATTTAATAAAACTGCAGAAAATGTTTTACTAAATTGTGGTACACAAATTAATCGAATGCTCTGTCCTTCTGGCCCTAAAATTTGAATATATTTATTTTTTTACCATCTTTTAAATTTCAGGAAATATTATTTATACCTTTAAATACTTTAGTTGAAAATTCAGATTGATTTCCAACAAAAAATACATCAGGACATTTTTCAATAATAAAAGGATCTTTATCATAATAGGGATAACTTCCTAAAGTATCAGGACAAGTTGGAGCAATATGATTCCAAACTAAACATTGTTCCAAAGCTTCTAAAGAAGTTTCAATACGACTGTAACTTAATATATCGTTTACAGGTTGACCGGAAGTTCCTAAAATTACCAAAAGCAAATGTAGCAAATATAAACGAAGACTATAATGAAATAAATACCTAAAAATTTAAGTCCATCTATTTCACTTTCGAAGGGATTTGTAACACAATTTAAATTTTTAAATTTAGACGCATTAGGAAACAAACAATGATGTATTGGTTGTTGTGCTAATAAATGGTTAGAAGGATCAAATTCGCCAGGCATTATATCGACATTTAAAAATCTTACAAACTGGCTTAAAATAATATCTAATTGTTTAACTGCATTTAAAGATTCACTGGATTCAACAACTTTCGCAACCAAACTAGTTTGTTTTTTAATTTCCGCCTCACTACGGACGCTATTACCAGCAATAATTAATCGAGTTATTTTTTGTGCATCACTTTGAACATCTTCATCCCCCAAAAAACCGTCTAACCAATCAATGAACAATTTTAATGATTCTATAATCTTTGCATAGTTAACTAGATCTAATCCACTTATAAAACAAATGAATTTATCTGTTGTTAGTTTAATAGGACGTTCTATTTGAGACCTACAATTAGCCATACAAATATCTTCAACTAAAAATTTACCCATCCCTTGATCTTTACCGAGTAATGCACAAGATATACCGGTAACTAATTTATGAATATCGAGATTGCCAACTACTTGGTAACGTTGTAAATTATCTTCGATAAACAATTGATCAGAATCATCGGTGAAATGCGTATAAATAGGTTGAGGTACCAAACTATTAGCTTCAGAGATTTTTTTAAGCAAAGAAGGTTTTAATTTCTGATCTTTATATAATGTGCCTATGATAACACACTTTGAATGCCCCTCGTCTTGAAGTTTATGTAGTTTTAATATAGGATATTTAGAACCCCATTTTAATTTAACACGATCGACTAATAAAGGAAGCATTTTTTCAAGTCGCACTGAATAGAGTTTAAAATACTGATTATGATAATCAACATTTTTCTCTTGATACTTTTTTGTTTGGTTAGAAAATGCACTTTTTTCATGTTCTGGAGGCCTGAGTATTGAAACAGGGTCTTCAGTAATATCACCAAGTAAATCACACGTCATTTTTAAGTTGTAATATAAATCAACAAACTTTTAAATCGAATTATTTAATATAATAGACTCGTTACAAAAATTTAACGTAGTTTAATTGTTGACAGGTGGTTGACAGTTGTACATTTCGCGCCAATAACATCGGTAGCATTCAATATTAAAATATTTATTAATAAATTATTTTTTTCTCGAAAAATATGCATTTAAATAATAAATACATTCATAAATAAATAAATAATTATCAAATTTGTGATTTATATGTACTTATTATATATAATTTATTAATATATAAATAAGTCCATTTAAAAATTAATACATAAATGAATTTGAGTAAAAATACCATTAGAAAATTTATATACTTTTTCTTTAAATGTACTAAAGCTTTTTAAACTTTACTATAGTGTTAATTTGATAATGATTTTTTAAATGTTTATTATGTACAATTTAACTGAAATTAGTCCTGGCGATTTAAATCTGATAATTTAATTGCCTAATATAAAAAAATCGATGAAAATTTGTTATGTACACAGGTGAAAAGTCCTTCAGGGACATTGTTGGTAGTCCTGAATTAAAATTTAAAATTTTTTATTGTGGTAATTTATGTGGTGGTACTACTATTTTTAATTTACTCATCGGCGTCAGTTTGTGAATAAATTTGTATTTGTATAAAGTTTTTATATGATTATTGAGCTTTTAAAGCTCATGTCTTTAAAAGCAATAGTTTTTTGTAGTTTCTAATAAATAGTACCTCCTCTAAACAATATTTAATTTAAACAATCAATATCTAACCTAAAAGTGTCAAGGTGTAGTTGTTGATAGGCAATGCTACATTGTTTATATTGTGATTAATTAGCAATAAATAATTAATTATAATGAGTAAAAGACGTCGCACTAGTTCTATAGCTAGCCGCGATCAAGATGATTTAGAAGATTCAATGGAAGCACCTGCTAATGTTTCTTCAGGTCCTGGTCGAAAAAGAAAGAAGTTAGATCCTGTATGTTATGTTTATATTTAAATATTAAACATATTACTAATGAATTTTACAAAATTAAAATGTACTGCTTTCGAAAAAATTATTATAATATAATTTTAATTTAAGGGCGAACTTTGTCAACAAATTTACGATATAATTCGTAATCATAAAAAAGATGATGGAACTTTACTTTGCGATGCATTTATACGAGTTCCTAAACGTAGACAAGAACCATCGTACTATGAGGTTGTTTCTAATCCTATAGATTTGTTAAAAGTACAACAGAAATTAAAAACTGATGAATACGATGACTTAGAAGAATTAACTGCTGACATCGAATTGCTTGTCAGCAATGCCAAAGCATTTTATAAAAGAAATTCGCAAGAGTATAGAGATGCTTGTGAATTTTGGGAATTATTTATTACCACGAAAAATAGGTAATTATTAATTAAATTAAATTCATGTATTTAAAAAACTAATAAATTATATTGTATTTAGAATATTGGATATTGATGACAGTGAATCCAAAGGAAAAATAATTTTAAAAGTTGGAAAATTAGCGCGTAGAGCAGCCGCGGCTATAGCTAAAAAAGAAGATATAGATTTAGGCGAAGATACCTCAGAAAGTTCTACAAATCCCGACGATGATGTAAATCAGTTCGAAGATCTTTTTACCGCTGTTATGGTTGCAACAGACGCAGATAACAGACCATTACATACAGCATTTCAATTATTACCATCGAAGAAAAAATATCCCGAATATTATGAAGTAATTGAAAATCCTATCGATTTAAAAATAATTGCAACTAAAATACAAAACGGTGATTATGGTACATTAAGCGAATTAGAAAAAGATATGTTATTAATGGCAAAAAATGCTTGCCATTTTAATGAACCTGGATCTCAAATTTATAAAGACGCTAAAGCTTTAAAAAAGGTATAACATTAATTATAAAATAAATTATGTAATTTTAATTGAATCATTTTATAGATTATTTCAAGTAAAAAAATCGAAGTAGAACATGGAAAATATGTAGCTGGTAAAAGCAGTGAAAGAATCCGTAATAAACGATTACGCGGTGTCCAGTCTTTATCAGCCGTTACAGCGGCGTTAAAAGACGAAGAAACTGATACAGATATTGATGCTGATGAAACAATGGACCCAGAAGAAGACGTAGAAGATTCTGAAAATCCCCAGTGGCAGTTATTTGATACTGTTAAAACCGTAACAAACGGTAACATGCAAATAAGCGAACCTTTTTGGAAATTACCAAGTAAAAGATATTATCCAGATTATTATAAAGAAATTAAAAATCCGATTTCTTTAAGTCAGATCAAAAAGAAAATTAAAAATGGAAATTATGGTACTGTTAGCGAAGTTGCTGGCGATATGAATATTATGTTTGAAAATGCTAAAAAATATAATATTCCTTCTTCGAAGTTATATAAGGTATAATAACGATGAAATAATATATTTTTATGTAAGTCAGTTATGTTAATATTTTTATAATTAATATCAGGATGCAGTTAAACTTCAAAAAGTGATGCAAACCAAAGTGCAAGAACTACTTGATATAGATCAGGTAACACACAAAAGCACTAACAGAGCACATAGGGTCAAGGTATGCTTGCATTCTGCCTGAATTGGCTTTTTCTGTTATAATTTCATGTTCCTAATATTCCCTAAATCAACTAACAATTAATGTGACTAAAATTCAAATATTTCTAATCTATATTAAAATGCACGTCATTTTTATCCATAATAAAATATACTTGGTTTATGGAATACCATTTTATAAAATAAAAATTTAATCATTTCAATTTCGAGAACTAATATATTCTTGTTTCATTTTGTTATTTTTATTTGCGCTTAATGTGTTGCATTGGGGCTGCACATATTAACACGTTAATAATATCGTATTCGTTTGTTCTGAAAATTAAATTATTATAGGATACAGATAGTGATGCTGATTCAGAAGATTCAAGAAGACGTCGAGGACCTAAAGGTAGAACACCAGGTACTCCAGGTCGTCCTGGAAGACCACCTAAAGAAGTAATTCCTCTTAAAAAGAAATTACATATGATTTGTAAAACTCTCATTGATTACACCGTAAGTTTTTACCCTTTATTTATAAATAATAAATATTGAAAACAAAATATTTTTAAGTGTGAGGATGGTAGACAACCAATGTTAGTTTTTATGGAAAAACCTTCTAAAAAATTATACCCTGATTATTACCAAGTGATACAAGAACCGATAGATCTGTTAACAATCGAAGCTAAAATAAAAAATGAACAATACTCCAGTGAAGAGGAATTAGTAGCAGATTTTAAATTAATGTTTTCAAATTGTCGACAATACAATGAAGAACATTCAACTATTTACGAAGATGCTAATATGTTAGAAAAAGTTCTTATGGATAAAGTTAGAGAAATGACACCAGTAAAACAACATATTTATAGAATGTTAGTTTTTCTTGGTATAATTTTATAATATTGTATGTATTCATTTGTTTTTTCTTACAGCGCTAAACCAAAACGTATTTTAACAATACATGAACAAAGATGTCGTGAACTATTTAATACAATCCGTGATTATCGTGAACCGAAAAATAACCGACAGTTAGCGCTTATTTTTATGAAACTTCCGTCGAAAAACGTAAATATTATATTTTTGTAAAGTTATATTTATAAAAAATAAACTAAATTATTATTAGAAATTTTATATTTTAGTTTCGTTTTAATAATTATTTGAAGAAGTTATATTTTGATGGTTTTCATTTTAGGATTATCCCGATTATTACGAAGTTATTAAAAATCCAATAGATATGGAAAAAATATCACATAAATTAAAAAATTTTCAATATAATAGCCTGGAAGAAATTGTATCAGATTTTATTCTTATGTTTGATAATGCTTGTAAATATAATGAACCTGGTAAATAAATATTAATTTATCGTAGTTTATTTTTATTTATAATTAAAATTATTTTGCAGACTCGCAAATATATAAAGATGCTTTAATTTTACAAAGAGTTTGTTTGCAAACGAAATTGCAATTATGCGAAGATGAAGAATCAGTTCCTGATGTTCAAGCGGCTGTACAAGATATGTTATCGTCCTTATTTACAAGTGTTTACAACCATCAAGATGAAGAAGGACGGTGTTATTCAGATTCAATGGCTGAATTACCTGAACATGATGACGTTGACGGAAAAAAGTAAAATACATTTTGTAAAAATACCTAAAAATAAATTAATAAATAATGTTTTTTTTTTTCAGAGTTCGCGCTTTATCTTTAGATTTAATTAAACGCCGTCTCGATCGTGGAATGTATCGTCGTTTAGATTTATTCCAAGAAGACTTTTTCAACTGCCTAGAACGTGCACGTAGATTATCCCGAACCGATTCACAAGTATTCGAAGATTCAGTAGAACTCCAAACATATTTTATTCAACAAAGAGATGATATTTGTCGCAATGGTGATTTATTTTCATCGCCTGCTTTAAGTTACACGTTAATGCACCTTACTGCAGCTGTTCAAGCCACAAAACAAAATAAATTAATGCAAGAAAATTTAGAAGATGAAAATGAAACTAGTAGAAATTCAGATGATTCGAATTTAAAAGAAACTAATGCTAATCCCGGTGAATCAATGACTTGTAATCAACAAGTATTTAGAGTAGGAGAGTTTGTGTATTTAGAATCTAAAGAAAAAGGAGTAGACCCCAGTATTTTAAGAATAGAGCGATTATGGACAAATAATGGACAACAAATGTTGTATGGAAAATTCTTCGTTAGACCCAGTGAAACTTACCATGTAGCTACGAGAAAATTTTTAGAAAAAGAAGTATTTTTATCAGATACACATATTGCTGTGCCATTAGATGAAGTTAAAGAAAGATGTTGTGTCATGAATATTAAAGATTATATTAAATTAAAACCAGAAAGCTATGCGGAAAAAGATGTTTATGTGTGTGAATCTAGGTATTCTACGAAATCACGTTCATTTAAAAAAATATTAAAAATCTGGCCGCCAGATCCAGAACTTACGTTAGTCCCTCGTGAACAACCCTTAGAATTAAGAAGAGTTATGTCCGTTTTTCGCGAAAGAGTAGAAAAACATAAAGATGAATTGGCTGAATTAGAAGAACAAGAAAAAATTATAGAAAAAGAAAAACCAGTAAATTATATTTTCTATAGTAATAAAAATAAATACAATAACCATTAATATTTTTTTTTTTTCAGAACGTTGTAGTATTTAGTTCAAACATGGATCCGACTGTAGATGAAGGTAATACTTATTACGAACAATATAATACAATCTGTAGCGGTGTTGTTAAAACTGGCGATTGCGTATATGTCGCCACTGACGGGGGTAGACAATTAATTGCTCAAATTGATACAATTTGGGATACTAAAGAGTAAATATTTGTAATTATATTAGTGATATAAATTTTTAAAATATTTTATTTTTACAAACAGTGGCAAAGCATATTTCCGCGGACCATGGTTAGTTACACCACCTGAAATACCTCATTCTCCGAATCGTTTATTCTACAAACAAGAAGTATTTCTATCCACATTGGAAGATACAAATCCGTTAGTTGGAATTGTCGGAAAATGTGCAGTGTTAGATTATAACGATTACATATCAAGTAAGTTTATTTAATTAAATTAAATGTAAGTCCAATTATTTAATTGGACTTAATTTATAAATTAAAAAAAATATAGGTCGTCCAACGGAAATACCAGAAATTGATGTTTATATCTGCGAATCTATGTATGATGAAGTGTCTAGGCAAATAAGAAAATTGTCGGCAGACGGTTTGAAAAAATACGCACACAGTAACGCGGTAACAGAAGATGAAATTTATTATTTCAGAAGGCTGATCAACCCCCAAAAGGTAAGAAAAAATTATATTCTATTACTTATTTGTCTTGACTTTTATTCTAATCACAAAATGAAACCCCAAAAACGTTAATTTTAATTTAATTACGTATAAATATAATACGAACTAATTACTTAAAAACTTATAATAAAAAATTTAATTATTCATTTACATTTACCTAAATTAATTTCATAAAAATAGTCACATTATAATCACTATAAAAAGGTGTTAAATAAAATTAATTGAATTATTTAATTTTGTTGTGAAATAGGTAAATTTATTATTATCAATAATATTAAGTAAATAGGAAACCCTTATCATGTTTCATGAGTTGCTACTGATAACAACGCTTATTTAATATTTTTATATTTATCAGTTATATGAACTTTGAAAAACTGAAATGTAATATAATCATCGATAGAAAATATTTTATATAAAATGTATTTTAATAACAAATTCGAAGGTTTTTTAGTATTTTAGTTTTGTAACTCTAACTTTGAATGAATTTAAAATATTTTATAGTTAAAGTGTGTTTATTCTGTTGGTTGGCTAATTTATGAAAGTGTTTTGTATGACTAATAACGATGTTTTAATGGCATGATGGCTGTATACACTGTGTTACAGGTTGGTAGTGACATTGCCCAGTTACAGCCTGAAATTATTAAGCCTCAATCTGCTCCACTAATTGAAGTAGTAAGTACTTTTATTTGTTCTAACACAAGCTTTTATCGGCGTGATTTGAGGTTAACATTTCATTAAATTATAATTTTGCATATGTGTTTATTTTAACAAGACATACAATTTCTACTTTCCCAAACACTTTGGTTATTTTACATAAATTTCATTTTTTATTTATAGTTCAAGGTTATTTTGTGACTATTGATAAAATGATTATTCATGTTAGATTGTCATTTGAAAAATTTGTATAATTTTATTTAAACAAATTCAGAAATAATTGTTTTTATATTATATTCAAAACATTGCTATTTATATGGAAATCGTTATTCAATTTATATGCGTATATCTTAGAAATTAAGAAAATTAAATTAATTATATTTTTATATATTTATATGTAATATGTTCATAACACAGTCACACCCATAGCAGTAATTTAAATTTAAGTCGCAATATATTTTAAGTAGTTGTTTAAATTAAATTATAACATTTTTAATTGATATTTACTGTTTAAACTAAATTACATTAATTGAAAATTTTATTTTCTGCACTCTTTATTAACTGATTGTTATTAAATGTTACATAATTTTTTTTTTTTTTTAAGTGCATTAAATATTTTCATTTATGGCTAAAAGCTTTTAAAATTTACGTTTGAGTTTATAAAGAAATAAATTAAACTTGAATACTGATTTAAACTGGAGCCATTTGCCGCCAGAATACAATAAAGTTCGGCTCTCAAACTGTTGACTTTTCGGACGGCGAAAAAATTGCGTATATATACCGGTTCTGGTGAAAGGAGCCAATTTAAGTATAATATTTCTATTTTTTATCTTTTTGCACTGAATAACGCTGTTCTAATAACCGGGTTCATTTGCTCCGGGTCAATGACCTTTTGACAACGTTGTTCGTGTTTACTTATCCGGAATGAATCAAAATTTATCCACAGTTTTCGAGATTTTATTCAACAAAATTGCGTTTTCTGGTGCTAGGAAATGTGCAGTCAGGATGACATGGTAGTAAAGATTTGTTTTATGTATTAGGATAAAAACGGGCTTCTAAATTTGTGAAATTTATGGTGAAAATTTCCCATTGGATATACCTTATTTAAGCATACTTAACAGATTCTTATTGGACTTAAGTCAGTCGCATAGTTTTTGAGAAAAATATTTTTATTTAGCTTTTGTTATGAGATTTATACTGAATTTGTATATATTAACTGGAAATATATGAAAGTATATTTTTTACGTTTTATATGTTAAAACAAGAAATTAGATTATATGGTTTACGTGTACGTGAAATTCATATCAACAAGGTCATATTTTAATTACGTTTTCAATGCCAGTGCTATTTTAGAAATTATTCTAAAAGATTGTTAATTCACTTATGTTTCCTTTTTAAAAGCTTTAATATGGAATTAGTTTTACCCGGAAATAGTTAAAATTAATATAAATTGTAGAATAAATGGTTTACTTAAAAAAATATTAATAACTTTAGGAGGCCTCACCATTATTGACAAAAATAACCGGAGATGTGGATATGTTGCTTGAGGACTCCCTTGACGGAGGACCCCCATCTGTTGGTTCTGGAGACATCCCAGCACCCAACGGAAATGTCGCGAGTAGTAGTACTTCTACACCAGTTTCATCAAAGAAGGTATTTGCAACGGATCATCTGCAAATAAAACAATAATTAATGTTTTTTTCGGTTATATTTTAGAAATCAAATAAACGAAACCTAGTAACTGGGTATATTTTATATTCGAGTGAGGTACGGAAACAGGTAGCACAGAATAATCCCGAATCCACATTCGGGGAAATCAGTCGTATAGTTGGAAATGAATGGAGGTCATTACCTGCTGGTGAAAAGCAAGCTTGGGAGGAAAGAGCTCAAAAATGTAACGAAGAAAATGCCCAAAAGATTTTGACTGAAGGAGAACAATGCCCTAGTCCTGCACCTATTTTACAATTAGCCCCACTTCCTGATCAGGTTTGTTCAAAAAATTCTAACTTCAACAAATATCCATTTAACACATTTTTCTTTTGTGTACAGATATACGAATGCTTGTGGGATAACTGTGATTATCAATTTGAAGAAATTACAGATTGTATAGATCATTGTATTCAAGAAGGCTCTGGACATGTTCAAATGCATTTCCAAAATATTCCTTCTTCGGAAGCTGAATATCAATGTCAATGGAAAGGTTGTGGTCGCATGAAGAAGAATTTACCACCTTTCCCGACCTTACATCGTTTAGCCAGACATGTCAGAGAAGTCCATATTAACAAAGGAAATGGAAAAATTGTTCCCCCGTCTGATAGAAGCAAGTTAGTACATTTTCATATTTTATATCTGAGGCTAATAATTATTTTTTCCCTAATCAATTGTTTTTTAAATAAATATGTATATAATTAACAATAACATTGAGAACAGGAATTTCGTGGCAGGCCGTACGATGCCCGTTTTAACACCGAGTGTATCTATTACTTCAGAAACAACGGTTACATCTACTACAACCACTACTGGTTTGTTTAATATTTATTTTTTTCAGAGTTCTGATATTTTATGTACCTGCTGTGCATGCTGCCTGTGTTGTAATTTTGTTCTTTTTGCAGTGTGGTACATTGGTGTAGCAGCAGACGAACTTCTTATTTATTTTTTTATTTTTATTGTTCCACAAACATAATCTTTTTCTTTAAATATAATTGTTTTGAACGAAGTCATTATCGATATTAATATAAAACTTCTATATTCATTTGTCACTAGTAATTATTTAATTTTAATGATTATGTTTGAATAAAATATTAGATATAAGTAGGCTGTAATTTTAGTTTTAGTTCGAAAATAAGCTGTGTTTGTAGTGTAGTTGTAATGCATTGGTTATGTTGATGTTAGGAACTTCATAGCATCAAGTCGTCATCAGTATACGGCAACTGTTAAGCCTACTGTTGGTACCAATGTGTCCATTGTTTCGTCGCGTAAGTTTTATTTTTTTATTTTTGTTTCTTAAGATTTTTAACAATTGCCGATATTTAAATGAATGCATTCCAATAATTTTATAATAAACTAAATAAATTAACTTCAAAAGTATAAGATTAAAATAGCATGAATATAAATAAATAATTATATTATGAATGCGCTTGACTTTTTGTAATTTTTCGATAGCAAAAATGATTTTTTTAATATGTTTGTATATGCATGTTGTTGTAGAAAACTATTAATATAAATTATTTAGTAAATAGTTCTTGGTAAAGCTTTTTAAGACATCACAACAGCAATTAAGAATCCCTAAATAACTTAGATTATATCATTAAAGAAATACTGGAATGCATAACAGCTAGTTGTTAATATTACAAATATTATAAAACAATATAAAGTACGCAATTCGTTCAAAAATAACCTAGTTTGTTTTGATTAGCAGCACCAGCAGTGCAAGTAAAACCTCAAGAACCACTATTTATAGCCGTTCCGCCACGTCCTCAAAGAGTTTTACATTCCGAGGCGTATATCAAGTTCGTATAAATCAAAATATCAATAAAATATAAATTAGACTAAAAATAAACTTTATAATTAGGTACATTGAAGGATTGCAAGCGGATAATAAATTTATCACTCCATGGGAGAAAACATTAACAGCTACTGTGGAAAATACACCACAGCAGGATAATGAAAGATTAGCTGGACCAGTATCCTGGTTAGCAAATGGTGCAGGCAATCATGGATCAGTTTTAAATGCCCTTTGGGCTTTAAGAGATTATATGTTGAGAGATTCTTTGAACTTATATAAAAATTTATAGAGATATATATTTAGAATCGAAAAAATAAATATGTAAAAATAATAATTACGATAACTAAATTTACAAAATTTCTCAGTACTGTTCTAGTTAATGATCGATATATATATATTAATTACTTCAATATATTTTTAATGTAAGAATTTATTTAAATTAGACTAAAACTTAGTTTTTTATTTAAATATATTTCCAAGTCGATTTTCATCGATTCTGTGATTTTTTTCACAATTGATGCCGATATATATCTCAAGTATAAACTGTTTTTACTATAATTAACAATATATTATAATTATTTTATACGTGTATTGTGTTTGAAACTATTACTAAATTACAATGTAATTTATTATTTTATAAAACGAGTATCAATAAACACGAAAACGGATATTACGAATACGAATTTAATGTTGTTTAATTAATTTACCTTGATTATCCCTATATGTACCGAAACAATTTTATTTATATATTAAATAATGATTAGTATATTCCATATTTTCTATTTACGTTGTTTTAAGGTAGGTGTCGTTAGTAGCGCAGTTCAATAACAATCAATTTTGACAGATGCTTGTGACTTGTTCCTTGAAATACATTTTAAATAGGTAAATTATTATGAAATATGTGATTTCACTATGTAATTAGTAAATTTAACTTGTGTAATTATACAAAAAGAAGTGTGTCATATTCGTTGATTAAATTTAATGGTAAGACTAAAAAATTTATATAACCTGTAAAATGACAAAAAAAGGAAATTTGTTATTTAAATATTATTAAATAATGCTAGGATACATATAAAATTTAACCATATATGTCAAGTATTAGTCATAAGTAAAATAATTCGAAAAATTGGTTATGAACTGTTCAAATATTTTCTTATCGTTAAGTACATCCAATTCTTATCGTAATACTTCAGAAACAAGATTTTAAAGTTTATAAACGAAAACAAACTATTTATAAAGGAAATATGAATATGTCAAAGTCAAAAACTAACATTTTTAAACTAGTGAAATGATACCGCCACTTAACACAATGCGAATCTATTTTTACGTATAGTATACACTTAAACTGTGTCATGAAACATCAGTTCCATTCATTTGTGTTTATAATTTGAGATGAAAGCACTTGTCACCCTCTTGGCGTCTCGCCAATGCTCGCTTCTTCACCGTTTGTCATTCCCAAAATAGCTATCCGCATTCTAAACACAAGAACAGGCGCCTCAAGTTTTTAGAATTAAGACTTCTTCAGTAGTTTAGAACTTGTTGCAGAACAAACTTCATTAGCTATTTCATTTTTCAAAGATGTGTTTAAAATTTATATTTTAAATATAAGAAATTTAGAAACAATTGCAAAACAAATGTGTTATAATTACTAGTTGTAACATTGTGTAGTATAAAAAATTAATAATCATGGAAAGATCGCGCTCTGTTGGTCCGCAATTTCGAAGTTCATTACGAAGTAGAAGTTCTACATCAACTCGAAGTAGTGATCCTCGTGAAAAAGTTAAAGATTGTTGTAGAAAATTAGTCGCATTTATGTGTACTCAAGTTGGAGTTGGTGGTTTGGTTGTCGGTTATACAATTGTTGGAGCTTTTGGATTCATGTCGATAGAAACGCAAGAAGAATATAAAAATTTAATGATTGTTGAAGAACATCGAAATATCTGCTCGCAAGAATTATGGGAAATCACAGCGGAAAATAATATTTTCAATGATACAATATTTAAAGGACATATTGATAAAAAATTAAAATCGTTTCAAGAAAATTTTACTTTGTTTGTTAAAAAAGGCGGTTACACTGGTCGATCAGTTAATGAATTATGGACTTTTCCGGCTGCGTTAATGTTTAGTTTATCTATAATTACAATGATCGGTTATGGAAATATGGTTCCTAAAACTGATTGGGGTAAAGGAGCTACTGTTATATATGCAGTTTTTGGCATACCCTTGTATATTTTATATTTTATGAACATGGGAAAAGTACTAGCACAAACGTTTCGATGGCTTTATACATGGTTATATCGATGTACATCCGAACCGCGAGAGGAATCTGACGTAGAAGATGATATCCCATTACCACCAAAAAGAGTTATAGTACCTAGTACAGCATGTTTATGGGTCATAAGTGGCTATGTTTTAACAGGAGCTATAATGTTCGCAAACTGGGAAGATTGGAACTATTTAGATAGCACATATTTCTGTGTTACAAGTCTTTGTAAAATCGGACTTGGAGATTTAGTCCCAGGCGCGAATATACGAGATTCAAAAAGTGGAAATCAAACAAAATTAGTTATTAATTTTGTATATATGTTACTAGGTATGGGATTAGTTGCAATGTGTTATAATCTTATGAGAGAAGATGTTAAAGTTAAGGTAAGGGAATTAAAAGAAGATTTAGGACAATGTTTGGAAGATGTCCGATTGAGATTTGTCACTTGCTGTGGAAGAAAACGACGACGAAGACGCTCAGTGGTTTAATATTATATATTGCTGAAAGCTTTCGTTAATATGATTTTAAGTGTTATAAAAATACTATGTGCTATTCACACCTAAAACAATCATTTGAACTTTAGCCAATAAAAATAATTTTCATCGTTAAATGACATACTGTTGATTATTGTTGAGTGTTACTTCATAATTTTATGTGAATTATTTAAACTAATATTTTTATTAATTTATTTTGTCATCTATTTACTATATAAACTATTGTTTTTATATAAATTTGTATGTAAGTATAAATATTGTTTATATTAAAAATATATTTACTTAATGCTTTCTATTTATTTTAATTATTCATAAAACTATAATAACAACAATCATAACATTGAATTGTTTGCGGAATAACGAAGACACTTCTTTTTATATATATTTCACATTTAATTATAATTATTGGCGCTATTTTTGATAGTGTTAACTTCTTAAATTGTCTATTACATATTTAAGTTAATAGAAATAGATATTTATAATTTTCTACTTGGCAAAACATATTAAAAAGAAATAATAAAAGACTTTGTAAAATAATAATCTAATAATAGTTTTTCATACCTATCATAATAAAATAATAACTTTATATTTATTTCTAGATGTTCAAGTAAACTTGCGCGTATTTTATTTGCCAGTGGTGCCCTAACAATAGGCAACACTGCCGTATCAAGTAGCGGCATGTTGGGGCTACCACCCCCCTCCTATCCGTTGAGATTTTGTGGAATTACTGGATACGATGGACGTATCAATGACACCGTTTATTGTTACCCTACAGTTCGGGCAGATCATCAAACTGCAGTTGTTTTCTTCGGTGGAGATGTCCAGGTATAAATTTATATTTAATTTACCGAAAGTTTGAATTTAAAACGCGAATTATTACATTTTAAACACGGCTATAAATAATTTCAAAACATTAATATTAGTTTATTGACTTAACATTTATTTAAGTAACGTACAAAAATAAATAAAGTTTTAGTTGCGCATATAAAACTTTCATCTCGATATTTATAAAAATATTAAATTTAATATGTTTGTTTTGTTAAATATTTGATTTAATTTTTGTATTTAAAACATATCAATAAATTAAAATGTATTATTTAGGATTTCACTGAAAATATGGAGTCTCATAGAGACAACAAAAATTATTTGAAATGGAACTTAGAAAACACAGCAGAGCTTCTCCATTCTTATTTTCCTGATTGTCATATACTCATAATACGGCCAGCAAGGTAAGGATAAATTATTTATCTATGTTTATCAGTTTCTAATTGTATTGTACTTTAATGCATTTTGAATAAATGTTTAAATGTATGTTATGCTATGTTTGTAAAACATGATTTTTTTTAAAACTATTTAAAATATTTATTTTTGTGAATATATCAATTTACAATAAGTTAGAATAACAAAAACTAAGTAATTTATATGAATTCAGTAAATATTCTAATATTTTAACGTAAATTACTTAAAATAAAAATAATGTTTTATATATTTTTAATATATACTAATCATTTTTTGCTTTTTTAGTTAACTCACATATTTCTTTGCTATTTTTTTTTTTTTCTTTTTCATGCTATTCACATATTTTGCTGTAGCTCTATATGGATACCCCCATAATATATTTCTTTAAAATTCGTTATTTTCTTTACTCAGATATACTGCACCTAAACTAGCTACATTTATGGATTTTGTCACAGCAGATATGGACTACATAAGGCAAGTATTTTATTAAAATAAAACGGCGAATACTAATATGGGGTTATCCATAAATTATTACTTTATCTATGTTTCTGAGTTCTATAATCTTTGTTTTATCTTGTAAAAATTAGTTTAATTTATGGATTACCAAAGCATGATTTTATTTTTCATTTTCATATTTAGTTTTATGATGCAATATATTATAAACAAACATATTTAACCTCATTTTTGCAACCTGCTATAGCTACCAGATGCAACCTAAATATTTTGAATTACGCTTTATATTTATCAATAAAATGTTTTATAGATTATACCATTTCAAATATTTATTTCATGTTATAAATATATCACGTTAAAACTTGCATATTAAAGATTTATTACTTTTTTAATGTATAAATATTTTAATAGTACTCTATAAAACATGTAGAATTTTTATGTTTAAAGCATTAAAAACAAATTAAATAATTACATACCTTATATTCTTCATGATTTTCTTAGAATGGAGTTCAAAACATTCAGCTGTTTTGACAACTTCGTCCCTTGCAACAACTGCGGTGCTCCAGATCACACTCCAACACATTACGCCTTACAGCATCTCGAACGTTTATTGCAAGGTGTATCACAAAAACTAAAAACTATGCCCGATTCAGAACTATTAGCTGCAATTGCCCGACAAATGGATAAAAACAAGCCATGTAACGAACAATCTTCACCGAACACAACAGAGGTACGACATTTTATGAAAAAATGTACATACACCGCACACTATGATTTTTATATTTACCAACGTAAATAATTTTCGAATTTTTATATTTACCGTAATATAGTGGATCCTCGCTATATAATATTAACTTATTTCAGAATTTTTATAAAATTATTACCATAAAAGAATTTCAAAAATATAATATAAAATAAATATTTTAAATTATTATAACCTATTATTTTTTTAAATGGTTAAATATTAAAGAATAAATAATCTTGTATAAAACTATGAATATTTTATATTAAAAAACTGTTAACTTTTATAATATAAATTCTATTAAATTTAGAATTCAATATATATATAGCGGCATCCACTATACATACGTATACCGAGGACCGACCAAAAAGAACTGACTGCTGTTGGTTTCATTTCACGACTAACGCTATGATTACATAAATCACAAAATTCTTTTTCATTAAATTTAATTAAGCTACCTGCGATTTTTTAAAAATAAAACTGATGTTGAATAAAATAAAATCTAATTGTTACTATTTTATAAATA
The DNA here is from genome assembly GCA_002278615.1 of Pogonus chalceus. NCBI lineage: Eukaryota > Metazoa > Arthropoda > Insecta > Coleoptera > Carabidae > Pogonus > Pogonus chalceus. Next base: position 4,426,498 of record CM008234.1, read on the forward strand.
AAATCAAGGTTATAATAATTAAAAAGTTCGCGATTTAAATTTATTAATAAATAAAAATAATTTTTGTAGTAAATTACCTTTGTCCGCATTTTTTAACAGGATAGCAACATCGACTCTGCACAACCGCCTAATCCCGATCTCGCTTTATCGGAACGTGCAGAAACTTTAACTGTCGACAATTTATGGTGGAAAGACAATTTAAATTTAGATAAAGCCAATTTAATTTTAGTAGGCTTTAGTAAAGGATGTGTAGTACTAAATCAATTTATTTACGAGTTTCATTATTTAAAAACATTAACCCCAGACGATGAAACTATGATGCGATTAGTATCTAGAATTCAAGATATGTATTGGTTAGATGGCGGACACACAGGTGGAAAGAATACTTGGATAACCTCCAGAAGTTTACTAGAAACTCTTACTAGATTAGGTACAACATTAAATTAACATAAAATAATCTTTGTATATGCAATGTAAATATGTTTTTAGGAATAAATATTCATATCCACGTTACACCGTACCAAGTGCAAGACGAACGCAGACCGTGGATTAGAAAAGAAGAAAAAGTATTTAGTGAGTTGCTCCGGCGTCTAGGAGCTACTATACACCGCACGCTACATTTTGAAAATCAACTCCCTAATTTATACACACATTTCGATGTGTTAGCAGTTTTTAAACAAAATTCAACGGCTTCTGTATCTTTAAAATCTTAAATGATCTCCCAAATGATTACAATATACGAGCAATTAAAATGTAATAACGATCTAGTATCACTGAGGCATCAGTGTAAAAGCGTTCGTCAAATTTAACATATATTTTCTAAGCCCAAAATACCCAATTATTTATATAACAATTATCAAAATTTTAAATAAGAAGCAAAATAAAAAATATCTGAAAGATATTTTAACATATTAAATAGAAATTTATTTAATAAATTTGACGAACTTTTACAAAATACTGGCATTAAAATCTAAATATATAATATTTTTATTACCATTGACATAGGTTTAAATAAGAAAAAAAAATGTAATTACCATTGTTTGTGTTATTGTTGTTAAAATAATTTGTTTGAACTATTATTTTTGTTTGTTTTGTCTTTAATTATATACATCCATTATGTAAAACCATAAAAATTATAAGCTTAAAAGTTTCAAGATTAATTTTTACTCTTTATTTAGAAAAAATAAATTAGTACAAATTTGATTCGAAATACGAATTTCTCAAGAATCTAAATGTACGTATATTTCTAAAGATGAAATAATTGTACTTTATTGTAAATATTAATAGAATTATTTATTGATAAAAATATATAAAACAAATGTACATTTCTCAAAGAACAATATTTTCTTCAATTTTTAATATTTGGTTTAATATAAAATAATGTATTAATAATAAATAAGACAAATCTTACTTATTTCGTCAAAAATCAAAGATTTAATTATTCAGTCAATGACGAAATCAGTAATAGTACTTATAACACACTTAAATATTATTTCTAATATTAAAATAAATAAATATATCAAAATTCTAAATTATATGTGCATACAAAAATATATTTCAAAGTTAATTATTTATTACAAATAAAATGAACTATTTTACTTTATGTAATATCATATTACTGTACAATGTATGTAAATATAAACTTCCAAAGGTATTTGAGATCACATTTTTTTTATTCTACAAAATTTTTATCTATATCCAATTAAATTCTTATATGAATAATTCAATATTTATTTATCCTTCTTAATTTTTTTCATTTTCATAAGCAATTATATTTACTATTTGTTTATTATTCAAAACTAAATGTGCTTTAATATTACTAAAAAATGCATATTTATAAACTTAATTTCTCACAGATTAAATTTGATTCTCACATTTGTACATTTTCTTCACTGATTGCAAATGTTAGGACATGGAGTTTGATATCGTCCCAACTTCCTTTGCAACAAATCTAACAAACAGAAACAAAAATACGTAAAACGTTTGCTGAAAATTTTAAATGATGTAATATTTACCATCTAAACGAAATGGTAATGGTTCTGCGTTCCACTCATCCGATCCATCACAGCAATCACAGATTCCATCATTTACCATTGTAGAAGGTAATGATCGATGAAATCTATTCCTTGGATCTTGAAATAAACAGTAAAATATGCCATCAGAACAGGCATTTGTGCCTGGTTCATCACTTCCATCTAAACAGTCGCAATAATCATCATTTACTTGTTTAAAATCTATCATTTCTTTACTATGAATACAAGTAAATTGATTAATATTATTTGGTACATAAAATGAAACATGTTTAAAATGAATTCCTCTAATTAAATTAGCCGGTGTTTGCAAGAGTTCATCGTTTAATTGTGTAAAGTAAAATAACTGATGTATTATAAACACAAACGATAATATCACTACAATTAAAACGAAAAATTTAATTCGTTTACGTAGAATAAATTTAAAAGGCGTATGTTTAGACATTTAAATTATATATTTTTACACATAAAAACAATGGGTAACCTACAATCCCAATGTCACAATACAACTTGTAAATATCACAGATATATTTATTAAAAGATGGCAGCTTATTTATTTTTTTAAATATTTTTACACAAATACATATATTTAAATTATTTGATAAGTATACGCTTTAATCTCTTTAATATTTAAAAAAAGAATAAAAAGTTAAATTAATAACAATTATATTAAATTAATGCGGTAACAATTATAAGCTAAAACTTTAATTCTATTAATTTAGTCTTATTAAGCTTATAATTTACTGTAACATTCTTAAATAACTAATATATGTATGTTTAAATCAAAAGAAATATATAGAAAAATGTATATTTAAATAAAATACAATTACAAAAAATTTTCATATAAAATTATTCAACTGCAATATATGTTTTATTTTTCGCTATTAAAGCATGGTCTATTCTTATCTTCTGAAGTTACATTTGTACATGGAGAACAGATACATTCTAATATGCTAGAATCATTTGTATCTGAAACCGACATCCCCAATGTATCAGCATCATATTCTGGTGATGCTCGCGGATCACTATCCGGTAATGGTCTCATTACTATAGCAGATAAAGTTTCTGATATCCATTGAATTAACTGGTTTCCATTAACAATTGCAGCTGATTTACCGCAATAATTACGTATATCTTCGTAATTTTGACAATAATAATCCAGCTAAAAAACAAGCGCTAATTTGACTTATACATATGTTAATTGTTAAGGGAAAATAAATCAAAATTACTTCAGAATTAATTGTTTCTTCCTTATCTTTCGGATGTATTCTTAAGATTGGATCATTGTTATCCGCAATACTATGTACTAAAGTTATGACTGAGCCACTATACATATTTATTCTGCGATTCATAACTCGAGCTCGACATTGGTCCAAATCACATTCCAAAAATATTATTCTAAAATTATTTAATAAATTTTGTAAAAATTCAGCTATAAAATTCGAAAAAATACCGGTTCGGAGGTGTATCTAGTTGATCTAAATTTTTTAAATCTTCTAAAGTATTTGGAAATCCAGTAAGAACCCAACCCCTATCCAAACAATCATAATCCAAAATTCTTTTATGAACTACAGCTGTTAAAAGTAAAGAATTATGTCCAATATTGTCCTTTTTTGACCGTAATAAAAAACCAAGATGTGATTCTGATATCCAATGTTGACATAATAGATATTCAAAATCAACTTTAAAAGAAAAAAAAATACATTTTATATAAATATTTTAATTGAATTTAAAATTCAAATTACCATGTACTAAGTTAAATGTTTGAGCTAATTTTTTTGCTTGTGTTTTTCTGCCACAGCCTCGAGGTCCAAGAATACAAACTCTTGGAATAATAGGTGAATTTCGACGTTTTTTTATATTTATTAAATCGATACAATTATCTACTATATCTCCAATAGTTTTTTCTTCAAGTTTAACTTCCTATTTGATTACTTTTATAATTTAATATATTTTAATTTCAATCAATAATACTTACCAGTAATTGATGTTTAAAAATGTTTCTCAAAGCCAAAATTTTTCGCCTGTATTCTCGCCAACTGGTATTCTTTTTCGCGACATTAAGATCATAAATATCGGGTTGAAATGGTGGAATAAATTGAAATACATGTGTAGGTAAAATTCCGCACTTGAGCATAATTTTTGCTTCCGGGATACTTTTTGGATAATCTGGAAAATTAATGTCCAGAATCTATTAATAATAGTAATAATAATAAAAAATATGATTACCTGGTAAAATCCACCCAGTATAATAAGTATTATCATTTCTTAATGTTTCTAATAAACATTGTGTAAGTATTTTTAAACGGGGGCGATCAGTTTTGTTGAAACTATCCTAATTATAAAATAGAACATAGATTATTAAAAAAATTAATAATAAGATACATGAGATATCAACAGTAGATTCCCGTATATTGCGGTTAAAAGAATTTATGCTGTACAAGAATTATTCGTGCGTAACGCGTATATTCTCAAAATCAAATAGTAATTTTGAAATGATTATAGTTATGCAAGCTTTTATTTTCTTTTATTAAATAGGATAGTATTTTAAAATATAAATAGTTAGTTAAGTAATGCTCAGTTAAAAGCAGATTTAATTATTAAATGTTGTAAATATCTACGTTTTATTATTTGCCGCGTTATATAAAAACAATAGTCGTAATATTCCTGGCGTGTTATACGAGAGTCAACTGTATTTAATTATTGATAATACTTACATCATCCCAATTAGATAAAAATTCGTTTTCTGTAACAACTTTTGCTTGACATTTTCCGCCTAATAGATGCGCTATTTCAATAGTATTTATATCTGGCGGCGCTAATAAGATTACGCGAGGAGCATACCTACTTGCTGAAGCATTATATAATATTTCTTTTAAAAACAATACATGATCTGCTGGTTCTTGTATAACTAATTCTTTTGCTAGTTCCTGAATTTAAAATGTTATTTTATATTAAAAAAATGAAATTCTTAATTTTCTAATCTGTTTATTATAAAAAGAAATATATTTTTTACACATGGATTGATGTATATGAATAATTAATGTACAATTTATACAAAACACAACTTAAATATATAAACTTGATACATAATAGTACTGTCAGCTACAAAAAATTTGTTTGACATGTTTAAAAATTGAGAAATATAATAAATATAATTATTAAAACCAATTAAAATTTTTTGTAGGCCATTTGATTTATTTTTAATTTATACAAAAACATTTTAACTTACATGGAATAATTCATAAATTCTAAATTTTTCTAAATAAGGAGAATACCAATTTGGTATTCTCAGTTTTCTTCGGGTAGGATCAACCATTTTTGAATAAACAAAAATGGTTTGTCAAATAAAAAAACTAAAAATATCCAAGACTATACTGATAATTGAAATTGATTTTAATTTGAAATAATTTAGATTTTAATATCTATTCATATACATTCGTAGTAATATTTATGTACTAATACCGCTAGAAAAGTACAAAGTAAATTTCTAACAATTTATTCATCACTCAATCATTATATTAAAATAATAATTATATATTTTACGCTAGTATACTTAGTTTTTTAATATATTTTACATTACTGAAATTAATATTCGCATTAGAATTGAATAATAAAACCACCAATCGCCAAATTTAAATAGAAAAGCATATGAAAATGAAAACCGATTTGTGCCACAAACATTCAACTTCGAGAAGGCACTGTACTCTATTGTTTATAAAATTAAAATAAATGTTGAATGTAATGAAAAAATAAAATTCCACGACTATCTAAAATCGTTGGAATTATTAATAGCAAAAATAAACATTTGAACATGTTTATATTTTATGAAAATATACAGCAGTTATATATCAACTCTAAATAGATATATAACTGGCAATATACAAATTTAAAAAATAAACATAGTCAATAATACACTTTCATTGTAAAGAAAATAACATTCACTCTTTTTACTTAAATTATTTGAAATAAAATTTTCTTATTTTATGTGTCACTTTTCCAAAGTTTTATCGTTTTATCATTTTCTAGTGCAGCTGATGCAATAATGTTTTCTGTTGGGTGACATGTTGTACACAAAACAACGTCTAAAACAATAATAAATAATTATTATAATCGCTTAAGTAACATATCATACAAATATATTAACCTGTGTGTCCTTGTAATTTTTGAACAATTTCTTTTGTTTGGAGATTCCAAATATAAACCATACTATCCTCTGAACCGCTAACAATCCATTTACCCCCAGTAACAGAGAAATTTGCGAATATACAATATTTTTCATTTTTATGTCCTGTATATGTTTTTAAACATTTTCCTTTGGAATAATCCCAAAGTTTTAATGTGTTATCTAAAGTTGCTGCTAAAATATATTTCCCATTTGGAGAAAATTTTACAAAAGATACAGGCGGATTATCATCGTCTATTAACGTTTTTAAACACTGACCCGATGCTGTATCCCAAATACGACTAAAATTAATAAATAAATAAATATTTAATTTATTTTAAAATAACAAAATACTTACCATAACCCATCGTAACTACTACTGACAATTAAATTTCCATCTCTATTAAAATGAACCGCGCTTACAGGATCTGAATGTGCAGGTAATGTTTTTAAACATTTACCAGTTCGAACATCCCAGGTCCGAACAGATTCATCAAATGACCCAGAAACAATTAAATTTGATTGCGGATTAAAATTACAGCAAAAAACGTAATTGCTATGTCCTTTTAATGTTTTTAAACATTTTCCCGAAGATAATTCCCAAATTTTTAATGTTTTATCATCACTAGCTGATACTAATAAACGACTATCACTAGACCAAGCGACATCGCTTATACCTAATTTGTGACCAGAAATTGTCTTTTCAAATTTACCATCATATGCTCCCCATATTTTTATCAATTTATCGGCGGCTATAATAAATAAATTAAATGTAAATGATTTTAATATTTTCTAATAAAAATAAATACTTACATGAACTAGCTAACCATTCACCGTTTGGGCTAAATTTTACAGATGATACTGCTTTGGTATGTCCCGCCAAAGTAAATTTTAATGTATAATTAGGTTTCTAAAATATATATATTATGTTTTTAATAGAATTTATTTAAATTTATTATATTATGTACGTACCATACTACTACTAGTTTTATTTGAAGCTGAGTTAGGAGTTAATGAATTAGGTCCTTGAGGATTACTTTGTACTCCACCAGATTGTGGATGTACAGGTGTAGGACCCAAAGGAACCATCATAAATATTTCAAATTATCTTTAGTTAATACTCTCTGTAATAAATAGGTACAACTTGTCAAAAAACCGTATCTTATGTTATGTTGTTACATAGATTTTTTGTTAATTATAACCAAGAAACTGTAAAGCATCTATAAATATTTGAATTATGTATTGTTTATATAATAACAAGGTTTAAATATATTTAAAAACACGTACTTTTTTAGTACTTCACAATTAAACAAAGCTAATAATATAACCCTATTGAAATTTTGAACACATGCTTATAATTTATTAAAGTTTTATTTTTTATGCATTAGTTATACAATATTAAACTTACTTATAATAATAACAGAAGTATAACAATAAAACTGACAACCTAATAAATAAGAAAAATTGATTGTTTATTAAAAAATATCCACCAAAATAACGCACAAGCCAGTCACCATAATTTTACATGCGCATTCCGATGAATATATGAAATTAACTATTATACCAACGTTTTAAATATAAATCCTGTATTAAATATAATACTATATATGCTATAGTAACTGTAATAGAAGATAAACATGAAGGCTTCATCAATTTATAATAAAAATACGTAATCTGGAACAATAAAATTTATATAATTGTACTTTTTATTTAAATGTTGTCCTTCGAGTTTTTACTTTATATTGGACATAATGACTGAAGTGGATCATGCGTAGTAACCACGTAGTCTGTGGTAGTAACTTCAGTAAATTTCAGTAATGAAACGTCAAATTAAAGCATGATTGAAATCTGAATTGCATGATTTATTTTTGTTCACCTATTTATTAAGGTTTTTAAATACATTAATTATTTTCTAAATGCGTAATTGATTATTCTTAATTTATTACAGAATAACTAATTATGTCATCAACAGAAATACCTGGTTTTATTCAAACTAAATCGTCTATGCTTAAACACCAACCCCCAAAAGAATTTAAGATAATAACATATGAATCCCATAAACCAAAAGCTAAAAAAGTAAAAACAAATGACACTCATGTTGACATTAAAGACAATAAAACAAATGAATTCGATATGAAAAAATCGAGATACGAAGTTTTAAAGTTTGGAATGTCAGGATTTGATCCAGAAAAGAAAGAAGAAGCTAAAATTCAATTAGCGATTAATTTAGGTAATGCAATTTTATTTATATTTAAGGGAACGATTTTAAATTTATGTATTTTAGGTGCTAAACCTCCTAAAAATAAATATAAAAATTATAAACAATTGCAAGAGGAAAAGAAAAAACAAGTGAAAGAAAATAATGAACGACTAGAATTTCAGCAACTAGGAAAAAATAAATTAGGAAAGTGTAATGCAAAAGGGAAATTTTTCAAAAAAAGAAAGGATAAACTATTACTTTTAGATAAATATGGAAAACCATCTTTGAAGGAAATAACGAAATTAAAAAATAAGAAATAACACTCATTTTCTGAAATTATTTTATAATTTCATTTTCGAGAAAACAGTCGAATTATGATGTAGACATAGATATATTTATGTACATATATTTGCTCTTCAAAACATATACATTTTTTGTATTTTGTACATTTTGTAACAATAATATAACTTCAGGTTCATTTGAAGGAATTAAATTAAAGTACTTTAAATCACTGAATACTGTTTGTATACAATTGAGTAATAAAAGCCTGTTCGTTGTTCATAAATGAGTTTCAATCGTTACTATTTTACAGGCTAAAACCTGCCTGTGATATGTCCGTGAGATCGGTAGTTTGTAAAATCATGAAATATGCAACAATAGTTAAATATCTATCACAATTTTTCCATTATACATATATAAAAAGTACAAATTTATTTATTTAGATAAAATTGAAAACGTTTGATTTAATAAAAATTATAGTTTGTCCAAGTATTTCAATTCGTTCATATATTTAAAATTATTAAAATGCAAATATTTAATTTTAAATAATTTAATATATTAATCTTAGACAAACAATAATTACTAAAGAATATAATGTAATTTATAATGTAAACATGTTAAATCACAAATGTTTCTTATGTAAATTTAACATTATATTCTTTTAGGTTACTTCCGTCTCACATTTATAACAATTCGAATACTCATCTATTAACTTAATAATCAGTATTAAATTTTTTATATGAAAACAACTTACATAAATAAAGAAAATAGAAAATAATATTACAAATTTATCGAGTTATATTGTTCTGGTAAGGAATGATAAGACATATTTTTACCAGTAACAACTTATAACAAAATTTTTATACAAATCACGAGCTAAATTCGTGGCGACAGATTGCTACAAAGTATTTACTCACAATGCATTAGATTCTCAGTACGAGGACTCATCATTACCTCCCTAGTCTTTTCAACATGCCTTGTGAATAATTAAAATAACTTTAATATATTTTATAAAATTTAGAAACGTAACACAAATTTTTTGATTACGATGCTGTTATGAGATCACTATTCCATTCACAATAAATCTTATTTATTAATACATTTTCAGTATTTACTAGTATGAATTAACCAGTAAATACCAGTTTTCTATTGTTGATTGTATTAGCTATAAGACCTATTGTGATAAGTGACATAATAAAAACTAATAAACACAACTTGTTGCACTCAAGTTGTGTAAAATTGTATGGTTATTTAACCATAGGAATGATTCGTGCAACTACGATTAAAATAAAGCAACATCTGCCGCCACGAGTACATTGAAATATTTTTCAACTACAAAAAATAAAGTTTTCTATTGCTTTGCTTGTCTATTCAAACATAGACTGAGTGGGAGCCACTTCAAGCAGCAGTTGTAAGAAGACTGTAATACCATCTGTAACACAGAATCACAACTTTCATATTACAAAATGTCAATACTGGGAATAAAGCATTAAGTTTGAACGGCGCAAGCTTTTTAATTGTTATCATATGATTCTACTGGTTTCTATAATACTTAAAGATCATCTCTCCTTTGCTTTTTTTTTTTAATATAAATTGATTAGATTATATAAACATATTCCTGAAAAATATTGAATGAAAATGATGAAATGATGTTTAAAATAGTTAGGAAAACATAAAATAATTAAATTATTAATAACTAATATGAGAGTTATTTAAATATTAACTAACAACTAGAGTTAAAAATGAATGATGATAGAAAAGAAATGAATTGGTGGAGCATAAGAGTAGATTTGAGGACGATCTTTACGAGTTACAGAATATTTCAGTAGATCACAAACGCATTGATATCACATATCGCTTGTCACAAGTCACTCTTACCTCGAACGCATCATACACATCACATCCTCTCCTCTTTCACGTACGTGTAGATGAGCTGATTCGGGTCGCTTCATCACTCCCCTTTCGTCATCAATCAGCCATCTCATCATTGCAATATACGAATCATGTGTATGTATTGAATAGTACCGATGCCTAGAAGCGAGCGGTTTAACACTAGCGCATAGTAGTAAGGAATCTTACCCATAAATTTCAGATGCAGTCCATAGTGGACGAATGGCACATAGAATATCATCCCTCCAAAAATGAACAAAGTCGCGTACAAATACTCAATTGTTGGTTTGTCTATTATTGGCCCGATGATTAAGTAGATTGAAATCAATAACACCAGGATTGGAATGATTATTGGGACCTAAAAACCCAATATCTATCGGCTCCACGTTTATACTTAAATTATTTTATTCATACGCAACCTTTATATTTTTTTATTTTATGAAATATTGAAATTGCGAAATGAATACATATATTTAATTTATTTACCTTATATGGTCTCGGATAATTTGGTTTGGTGTACCGCATAACAATAAGAGCCAACATAGCACCTCCATAGAATATCCATGCCGTAAAACTGAAGAAATCTATTAATGAATCTATTGTTCCGTACAGCACCATTGCAGCTGCTATTATTGACTAGAATTATAAATAAAAACAATATATTTTAAATTCAATTTTTCAATTGATAAAAACAAGCAAAATAATATTACGAAAGACTCCTCCTCCCCACCTTAACAACTTAAGTTCATAAGTATATGAATAAATAATTTTTTTTAATACAGGTACTCCCAAATTTAGTTTTTAAATACGGTACAATTGAAATATCATATTGGTACGAAAGGACTCCTCCTCCCCACCTAAACAACTTTATTACATACAAATATGTACAAAAATATCAAATAAAAAAAAATTGTTACCCTCAATTTTAATTTTTAAGTACCTTACAAAATATGTTCTCTATCTACAAACAAGTACAAAAGGACTCCTCCTCCCCCCCTCAACAACTTTATTACATACGTATATGAATAAATAATTTCAAATTAAAAAAATATATTGTTACCCCCAGTTTAATTTTTAAGTACCTTACATAATATGTTCTCTATCTACAAGCAAGTACAAAAAGACTCCTCCTCCCCACCTGAACAATTTTATATCATATGAATATAAATAAATATTTTTTAAAATAACAAAAAAATTGAGGTTTTTATACAACATTACATAAAATTTTTTGCTCTTTTTAAATATTAGAGCCCCCATACTTATATACTAAGAACCCGAAGAATATGTGTAATACTATAAGCGTATAAGCTGATATGAAGACTCCTCCTCTCCACTTCATTAACTTTATTTCCAATGTATCTGTATAAATAATTTCAAATTTTAAAATAAAATTGTATTTGAAAACTTAATTTCTAAGTTCCCTACAAAATATGTTATTATCACAAATTAATACAAAAAGACTGCTCCTTCCCGCTACAACAACTTTATTACCGTATGTATAGGTATGAGTTATTAATTGGTGATATCTCAAATAAGATTTTTATTTTTTGACAAAATTTCGAAATTTTTAAACCAGTCTCTTATAAATAATTATAGATTTTTTTAAAATACTAACACCTCTAAATAAAATTTCTAAGTTCCCTATATAATAAGTATGCCACAACAAACTGAAACGAACAGACTCCTCCTCCCCACCTTAACAACTTTAGGTATACGCATAAATAATTGCAGAATAATATTTAATACTGATATGCCCAAACTTAATTTCTAAGGACCCTACAGAATATATTATAATAAATTGTTAATGCCCCTAAAAGCATTATTATTTTAATTCCTTTCAACATTAAATCCTGAATACTGTACAAAAGGGTTATTTTATTTATAAAGTAAAATATATTTTATAAAAACTTACATGGAAAATTAATCCAGGAGCAGGTGTAAACCGTCTGATATGAACATAGCTCAAAATATCAAGCATATGCCCCTCCCTGCTAGCTGCAAAACATAATCTTCCCGCAGCAAATAATGTACCATTAGCAGAACCAAACGTGGATATCGTTACCGAAAGTGGCATTAACCAGGCCATAACACCCAGTAATCGGTTACCAAAAGTAACGGCAACTGCTTCAGAAGTCATCATTTCCAATGGCGACATTACTGTCAGATATGATACATTTATTAATGCATAGCAGATTGTGACAAGAGGAATGCCAATTATTATGCTGCGAGGGAGATTTCTGGAACGCAGAAATAAAAATTATTTGTTAAAAAAATTCCGTTTATATTACGAAATTGGTTATTGGAAACTGATATCAGTCGAATACCTTAGAGGTACTAATCAAATATTTAACAAACCATTTCCTCAAATCGGTAAACGAAAACAGATATTTCAATATTGATTATATTAACCATTTAAAACATGTTTTCAAAACAAAAAAAAAACTATCATTTATTTTGTTTTAGAAGTTTAAATAAATAATACTAGCAAATATATTAAGATACAGTATAGATTACAATATTGACTGATAAGTCAACTTATTGCGCATATTGGTGGCAGCGCAAATAATACTTATAAGAAACATGATGTAGAAATATTTTATTTAAGATTAAATTCTGCGGTGAATTTTATTTTATTACATACTTTGACGGGCTTTTGATTTCTTCCGTTACATAATTTAAATTGTTCCAACCATCGTACGCCCACAGGCCTGTGTAGAATGCTGTTGCAATATTGCCGATTGAGTATTCCGTTCCTTGAAAGGGATTTCGCAAATGCTGTGTATTTCCTAACATAAAAATAATCTTAATTAACACAATTCAATTATACACAATAAATTAATATCAATTTATTATGGATATCGAAAATATTTATTCTGTATTTAAATTTCCAAAATTGTGATAGAAAATGAAAGAAAAATTGTAGATCAATAGATGAATTATTCATATTTTAGAAAATAAAAATGCTAAAATATTCTCAACATCTGAAAAAAACTTGTCATGTGCTGCAAAATTCATGAAAATATGTTAACTGAATTAAAATAGATTTTTTTACATTCTATTGTACTAAATAAAAAATATGTGTTTTTTAACATATTAATTTTTTTGTAAATATATCATAAAATATATGCATGCCACCCACGTGCATAGCGAGATATCCACCATCTTATTATTGATTTTTTGGCCAAGTACGCGCGCTTCTAATTCACCAACCACGAGATAGATAAATTCTATGACGTCACATTTATTGGTAGAAATTTTTCGAATTGTTGCTTCCAGTTTCCATCCACCAGAAAATATCACATTTTTAATGTATCATATTTTCCAATAATTGAAAATTGAAACGCAAATTCAACGTTAAATAAAAAATATATTTCGGTTTTCTAATATTAATTCTCTGAAGTCAAGTACACTATGATTGCAAATTCAGCGAAGCGTTGAATTTCCTATTATCCCCATATTACATACACTATGTTGGTTACGGATATAACGGACATAACAGAATATATTCCTGGTCAGTATTTACAGGAACGAAACGTATTAGGTAATTGAAAATTATATATGAAATGTTTAAAATATCATATACTGTAATGACGTATAAAGAAAATGGTGGGTATATAAAATTAAAAAAGAATATTAATGACCGTAATATATCATTATTTAGTTAATTGAGGTTAAAATTGAGTGAAATATGTCAATTTAATTAATCCCCACGTAAAACTATAAAGTTATATGAATATTGATTCGTAGTTAGTTGTAAGTAAGCCCGGTAGTGTAATACATTCGATCAAGGACACGTGAAGGTTAAAGCTCCGCGTAACCTTTGGACTAACAGCGTAAAGCTCGTCCTATGTATGACCTTGATAACTTAATCGCTACTTTAAGCTCGAGCGCGAAATAACTCGGGTTCAAGAGCCTCTTTGGACTTTTGTTTGCCGTCCAATTCTACCAATCTGACGTAAAATGTCCCTTGATATTTATAGGGTTGTTTTTACGTTAGAGATCCGCATATTTGCTAATTTCTTTATCTCTTCGCGGATAAGTATTTTTATCTGATCCTCTCTAAATAGAATCAATTTGATATGTAATGATTTAATTTATAAATTTAATCTAGTTGTATCCTGATAAGTTAAAAATAATATATGTTTATTTTTATAAAATTGAAAAAATAGAAATTATGTTAAAAGGATTTGTAAATATTTTATTAAGTATATTCTCTTGATTATTGATTTTGTATTACATTTATTGTCCAAATATTTTTATTAGAAATATGATATCACAATTTAAGTTATTACTTTTTTGGTCTATTGGGACAAGTAGTAAATGTCAACTAATAAAATATTACAGACGTACGAAGAATAAAGGAAGAAAACAGAATTAAAAAAATATGCAAATTAAAGTTTTTCACATAGAAATACATTTTGATAATATTAGCAGTAAATATTTTAAAAGTTTTACAAATAAAACTTTACTTGAAAACATAGTACACTATCTTTTATAGACAAAATCCTGTAACATCTGGATTATTTTTGTGTTCTTTTAAATTTTATAAAGTTTAAAATTTTCTGAACTTTGTAAACTTTTTACTATGTGACACAAGATAAACAAAATAATTTAGAGTCAAAGATATTTTTATATAGAAAGTTTCAATTGTGCTAAATATTTTTTCATTTATTTACAAGTTCAAACGTGAAAAAATTTATGAATGACTTACCTTCAAAAAGTTTGTAGGCTCCTCCGATAATCACTATTAAAATTGCTATTAATTTAGCAGCCGTAAATACATTTTGGACACTTGTAGCCAAATTTACGCTGTAGCAATTGACAAACAAGATGACGACTGAAAAATAATAATAATTATGTTTTATAATATTTGAAATTTTAATTAGTTTAATTAAGTTTTAAAAAAATAAATAACTTACCGATTGTTAAAACCGCAACCATTTTCACCACGGTTTCTGGTGGATCACATTCAGCTACAAACGCTTCAACAGCATATTTTCCGAAGCTTAAGCAGATAATGGCCATCTGAGAGGGCTTAAGCACTAGGGTACTAGCCCACGAAAACAGAAATGCTGGAGGAGCACCGAACGCATCCATAAAATAGGCGTACTCCGCTCCGGAGGAGGTGTTCATCGTGCCTAATTCGGCGTATGCTAGGGCGCCTAACAACAAAAAATTAAAAAAAAAAAACACTAAATTTTACGCCCTTCATTTATTTTTTAAAATTTTTAAATTCATAAACTAATAAGAATATAAATATAATTACAAAAAAAGTTAATTTTTCCATAATTATATTCATATTTTCGTATTTCATTTATTTTAAATTACAAAATTTTATTTATTCCGAAAGAATTTATGACTATTATAATCGAAATTTTGTTTATTTCATATAAAAATTTGATTACGATTTTATTTGAAAAGGAATAAATTTCTTTACGTTTGTATTTATAATTATAAATAGAATAATTTCACAATTTTAAAATTTATTCAAAATATTTTCTAAATGAATAAAGTTCAAAAATTATAAGTATTTACATTTGGACTTTGAAATTAAAATACCACTGCATTTTCTAGTTTATTCATTAGCTATTATGTATTAAGTTTCATTGCCAAGATTATATCAAACAGATAAAATACAGAGATGTATTAAGGAATATTTTGATAATAAAGTGATTGGATATAAATATATTTAGCTGAGATTTCCCGTAAACAATGAATTAAGTATTTCGAAATTTAAAAATACTTGTAAGACCCTTAAATTTATTTGTTTACGCATTTAAAATGAACCTTTTATGTTATTATAATAAATTACCTAAATTTTGGCGATGAATCAAATATTTCTGGCAATGCAAATCTTATTATTTTATCAAACGATAAAATATACTACACAATTTTTAATTTACTTATTTAAACCATGTTGATTCATTTTAAAATTTATCACAACTCGTAAAAGACGTTCTCTAGTATTAAATACAATAGAAAAAATACAAAAAAAGTAACAACCACGTGGTAAACATAATTTTTGAAAAGTTTCCAAAGTAATTACAATATTTCTTCGAAAACAGCAAACAACAAAAATGACAATAAAATATTTACGTGGTCGAATTTTAAAACACTGATATACTTGGCATGTAGACAGAAAAAAGAAATCTTGTAATTAGTTTGAGGGTAGGAAAAAAATCTTCTGTTTTCATTTAATGACTTTTGAATGAAATCCAAATTTGTGTTTTCGACTTTAAACTTTAAGGTCTCTTGTCACGATTGTTTTACATACATATATACATTTTAACTACGTACATTGTTTTGTTTTCGGACATTGCATGCATTTTCAATAATTCACTTTGGCGCCGAAATTATTTATTCAAAATGTCGGTTGTCTCAAGTATTTTATTACATCGATAATTTTTATATGTTTACTAGTCAAGACTTGTATTTTTATACAAATTTATGTATGTTTTATTGTATAGTTTGTAAATTATAATAAATTGAATTTTAAATGATTAATAGTTCACTTTAATAATACTTATTTCTTTACAACATTTCTTTCACAATAATTATTAAAATTCTGAGAAATATTATAAAGCGAAATAATTTGAAGTGACAACAATTATAATTTATCAGTTTTAACATAAAAAAGCATTAAATATATTATCCATTCTTTCTATAATGGTGAATTTAGAAACGAACATATGCGATTAGTTTTTAAAACATAAAAATATAGTTTATATTTACCTGATGAGACCTGTCAAAATGTCTCATTATATTTAATAAAGCTACTGAATTCTGAAAGCTTTCACTTATCATTATAACAGTATTTTCAATTTAAATCAAAATACTAGATTATAGTTTCAAAAAGACAATTGATTAGATTTTGTATTCAAATTTTTTATTTGTTTATATTTATTTAAAAAGATTAAAGGTTAGTTATTTATTTTACAAACACAAAATTGTTTAAATACTTGTAATCATAAAAATACTGATAACTTTTAATAAGATAAATATTGTAATTTGATCATATTATGATAATATATTGTAAATAATAAATAAAGATATTTAAAAAAAGGAAAGGTAAAACCCTTTAAAACAGTTATTTGAGTTACCAGATTTTACAAGAGCGTTAAAATTAACGGTAGTTTATATGTAACGTATATAGTTAAGTATGTTTAATGAATGATAATGAATTAAAACCTTATGAAATATGAACACTGAAATTGCTATCAAAATGGCGATAACAATGAAATAGTGTTATAGTAAACCATGTTTCCCAGGGAGATCTAATTTTATAACATTATATTATAAACTTATTTGTTTATTTAACATAACGACCTTAGCACAATTTAAATATATGTCATATTAAAAGTAAATGTGCATAAATTAAATATATGATGGATACGTCTCTGCGGA
The DNA here is from genome assembly GCA_002278615.1 of Pogonus chalceus. Lineage (NCBI taxonomy): Eukaryota > Metazoa > Arthropoda > Insecta > Coleoptera > Carabidae > Pogonus > Pogonus chalceus. Next base: position 4,444,466 of record CM008234.1, read on the forward strand.
AATTAGAAAAAATGAATTTATAATGAATTCTCGTAGTATAAACGTAAGCACGATTTGACTATTTTTAATTTAAGAAAGAGATAAATTGTTGCATAGATTTTTCGCTATTTTATTTCACAAGTCAGAAGTCACGAGGTTCTGCGTATTTGTAACGTCACGCATGGCAGTCTGAGTAGCTCAAGATCATGTATATATAGAAACCGTTGTGAGGATTTCAAGCTCGTTCCTTCAAATAAAGTCTTCGAACATTTGTTAATAACAGTGACTCGTTCCCTCTGACGTATTTTGCAATTTCGTTTTTCTTATGAATGAATGAAAAAACAAACGGATGTTTTATTATTTCATTGTTTATTTTATAAAATAAATAAAACTGTTGCTGTCGTCAACATTTTAGGTTTTTTAGCGAAATATATACAATCATTTTTTTTTAACATGAAATTTTTTAAGTGGTTTTTTATATAGCACTTTTTGTAAAGCTATTCAAGATATAAATGCGGATATAAGCAGAATTAAAAAGCTTTAGAGAAGATAAAGGCCTGAAGAAAGATTATATTCAACAAATTTCTAATAAAAAAAATCAATAAATGTACAGTATGAGTAAGTTGCTAAATATAAATATATATTACCGCCCTTGAAGCCGCCCATTTGTTAGTAACGTTAGTTGTTCGTTTAACCTACGCGCAGGATCTTAAGAATACATTTTTCGTTTAATTTATTAGAAACACTAATTTGGAAACAAGATATTTAAAGCTAATGATATAAATAATGATTAGTAGTCATTAAGTATTTAAATAGTCAGATATATTTATAAGCTTTATTACATTCTTATTCCGATTATATAAGTGAAATACACCAAGAATAGGATTATGTTTATTAATATTATAATAAATTTCCTGTGATAACATTTTTGAAAATTTTTTGTAAATTTTTAATTTTATTTATCTATCAAGAGAATTTTAATGAGACAAACTTTTTAATTTTTATATTATCTCAAGAATTAAACATTTTATAGCGATATTTAAAACAAAAAAAAATTCGAAGGAGTAGAACGACAAAATATTTTTTCTAAATTGGTGACCTTATTGAATGCATTTTGATGAGAGAATTTTAAATATGGAATGAAAACTAACAGTTTTCAAAATATTTGCATTAGAAAAGATTTAAATTTTTTAACAAAAAAATATTAACAATTTAAAAACTGATAAAAATTTAATAGTGCTAGTCAATTTTTCGTGTTATTTTTCATAAAGTGTGTAATTTTTATCGTGATATCTCGAAAAATTTAATATTTTCTAAAAGGTATTACCTTAAAAAAATTGAAATCATTTTTATATATAGCATGAAAACTAACCGTTTTCAAGATATTTTAACTTAATTTCAAAAAATCAAGTAAATATAACTTCAAAACTGATAGAGATATTAAAATTTTAACAGCCCTAGTCAATTTTCCGTGTCATTTTACATAACATATATAATTTCTATAGAGTAACTTCAAAATGTGAAAGTTTTATAAGGATAATCCAAAACTTAAATATTTTCTAAGGGGTATACCTTCAAAAAAATTTTGAATCTTTTTTTTAAATTGATATTATAAGCCTATCTGGTACATTTTGATGCGAGGATTTCAAACATATTAATATACAACTACAATAACTTGACAATAAATAAAAATATTGCAATTCTAACATCACCAATAAGTTACTCATGTCATGACACACAAAGTACATAATTTTAAAAAAGTTACTTCTAAAATTAAACGTTTAACAGCGATTTTTCAAAAATAATCTCAGTGTTATGGACCAATTCGTAACAGACAAAAAACAAAAAAAAAAAATTCTTTTTTCATGAAAGCACCATCAGTGTTCCAAGCACACTTTTAATTACATTAAAGCTGAAGTGAGTGATGTTTAATTAGTTTCCAACATATTAAAAGTTAGAAAGCGACTCTTATATTATGAATGTGGTTTATAGACAATTAGACATATGTACTATTTGCATTTATAATTGCTTTTTCCGATAACATGAGATGTCGCATTACAACAGACATTTGTTACACTTAAGTGCGTCATGAATTCATAAATGGAAACATTACATTTTGTAATATACCATCAATTTATTTATTCATTCAATTAGAAATAGAAGATATTCTGTAAAAGTTGCATAAATGTATTTAAAACTTAATAGAAATAACGTTTTGAATATAAACCGGTTTTATAATTAACGGAGAAGTAATTGTTCAATTGTTAAAGACGCGGTTGTTCAATTACAACAGTTCATATTATTCAATTATAAGGGAAACAGCAGTTCAAACCAAATAGAATTGTTATTCAATAACGGAAAACTGCTTGTTAACATAGGAGAGAATAGGTTTATGTGTAAACCGGTTATTAACATTTAAGGGGGGATCCCACCCTAAAGGTTTCAAAAAATCTATTTCTTATACTGTCTAGAATGACCCACTAAAATGATTTATTGATATTCGAAATCATTGCAAAGATACAAGAAGAATTGTGGAGATTGTACAATACCGAAAACTTTAAACGCGTTTTTCTTGAAACCACATTTTTCATACTGAATGCCACTTTTTCTCGGGAACCATTTAATCTTTAATCTTTATCGGCAATGTTCAAAAGTGTTTTTTTTTTATCGTGTAGCTGCCATTTTTATAATTTTTTGAATTTTTAGAAAATTCAATGCTTCTCGATAGCCAATCTAATATAATTTAAAGAAATTTAAACGATTTTGTTTTACCTTGTTTTAGGACTGATCGCGGTTGGCACCCATGGAGGTGCCTTTTTTGGAGGTGTTTGACGCCGAAGGTTACTACGGCTCCAAATATTAATATTTTCAAAAAATCCTAAATATCGCTGTTTTTTAGAGCTGTTAGGGTGGGGTCCCTCTTTAAGAATTTATTTTTGATCACAAATAAACAAAACTCAGGTTTTACTAAAGAATAAACAATGTTTAAAAGAAAAAAAAGTTTTCAAACTTACCTAGTAAAGACAATAGGCCACACGCCATCCATATGACGAAGCTCATCCCAACTGAACCAGTTCTTTCTAACAGGCCCGAAGGGGAAACGAAAATTCCAGACCCTGTGTACAAATTGAATGTCTATTAACAGAAGATAAATTTGCGCTCACGTACACACAGTCAGACATATATCATTTATATCTATTTGAAACTGTTTCTCACTGAATACATAACAATCAAATGTAATTCAATGAAAAACTGGAAAATATATATTTTTATCAATTTATAAAAGATATTTATATTTATTTATTTTATTATATTTGAACATAAAAGGACAATAAGTATTTTATATTTGTTTTATGAAGATATTTCTAATTGTAAGATGTAATAATTCTTCTTTTTTGTAATTCTATTCACAAAATGATAAATATTTGTAGAAGCGTTTTTAATATATAAATTTCGTTAAACAAAAAGTTTTAATTTAATTGTTACGTAATAAAAAATTTCATTGCACTAATCTGCTTGCATTTATATTGTGAACTAGCTTATTAATTTATGTTTTACAATATATGGAGCTTAATTAAGAGTTTTTTGTATTAATTTACTAGAAATGCAACATTTTTATTTCTATTTCTTATAATTTATTTTAATGCTGTGTTTGTTACAGTTAAAGTATAAATTTCACTGAATGTATAAATCTCATTTGAAATATCAAATTTGTTCAACAAGAATTACTATTGAAAATAAATAAATTGTTTCTTTCCAACTATTGTTAATAAGTTAGTACTTTAAAATTAGTTAATGTATGCATTAACTAGTGACTGTTTATATTATCTAAGTTATCGCTTTAACTGCAACATACATATATTAGAAGTAATTATGCCTTATTTAATTGTAAAAAATTGTTTTCATCTTTATACTCAACAATATAATAAAGGCATAAATTCGAAAAACACATCTTTTTGTATTAACAGATCTTAGTCGATAAAAACAAATTTGTACGATATGCCCGATTGGAAAAATGCCAACTTTTTCCAAAAATGGGACATAACGAAAAACAAAAAATATTTCTTCCTATTTTCGCAAATAAATTCAAGTTTATCTTTGAGTATTTACTGATTCGAAAGCATACTTAAAATATGTTTGTTAAAAATAAACTGAGTTTTCACGCTATGAATATTATAATTATAAATTAGATTTATATTGAAAAACAAAGGGCAATAATGAAATTTTAAACCTATTGAAGCATCTATCGAAAATTCATGTAATTAATTTATCTTACGAACTAATTACAACAGGCAAAAACATACGATAAATTAAAACAAAACACTTTAGAAAATGAATTAAATTCTATTGTGTATTAATGTAAACAATATCATTATTGCCGATGAAACAATATCATTTGAAAATGTAATTTCAATGTTAAATATAAAATTTTCATCTATATATCAATGTCAAATAGATTATAAATGATGATTATTTTCAATCAATATAATTACATTATATTAACAGCTTAAGTTTTGTTTTGAATTAATTATTGATCCCTGAAGCAATTTATATTGCTATGAATATTGAAAATACGTAAATTAATTGGTTTTTATTCAATATTTTCGAAATTTTATCGCTTTTGCAGAATTATTAATGTTTTCACGGTTATAAATTTGTGAAATACATTTATAATTTGAATTAATTATTGTTTAAAACTCATTTTATGTTTATTTACAAATTGATTACATGCATTAAAAGTGAATAAAATGGTGGATGCGCTAGAAAACTTTTAATGCGCAATACTTATAAAATAAAACGTTGAATATTTTACAATTATTCTCTATTAAAAATGAATAAAATAAAATAGTGTGCTATAAAAATGTATTTAGTTCAAAATGGAGTCTTTAAAATTTAAACTGAATAGGTATTACGTTCTTTGAAGTAGCGACGCACTTGGAATAGGTAAATAAAGATTTTTTTAGTAGGTAATAAGAGGATTTGTTGGGGGGGATACATACCAATCATCGTCCCAACAATTAGAGCCACCCCACTGACGAGTCCCACCCGTCTCTTGAGGTGAACAGCGTCATCCGTAGTTGCGCCGGATCCCTCCAGCCTGTTCGGTCCGCCACCGCCCCCCGCTGATGCCTCCGCATCCAAAGCTGCTGCTGCGGCGGTACCATCACTGATGGGAGAGGTATCTCCGTTGCCGATGCCGTATGGTCCGGTTGTGGAACCTCTCCATGTGAGACCGTCGCTGCTGAGCTTCGTGCACGCATTATTATTTCCTGCACATCATAAAATACAAATCATTTTTAATGTGTCTTAATATTTTCATAAATAAAACCGAATATCAAAAGCTAAAAACATTAAATTGTGTCGTATTATTTTCTACACAACTTTACTTACTTTTATTTTACTATTTTTACTTCATTTATAATTTAATATCATAAAATATGAATAGATGAGTATATTTAATTAGTTCTGCAAAAAATATCCTTCCAAAAAGGTTAGAATCGATTTTCTTTGCAGTACGATATCACATATAATACTGACATCTTACGCAGGAAAATATGAACTCATAGAAAAATATTTTTACATACAAAAATGTTAATTATTTTATTATTTTCATTAAATATGATTAATTACAAATAGAAACATCTTGTTTAAAATAATATTTAACTAAAAGCTTCGTTTGTTTTTCAAATTTTTAACTAAGAAGTTAATAAAATGAAATTACTCTTTAAATGTGTTGAAATTTAATGGTAAAGATTTAATAATAAAACTAGTAATCACTAATTCAAGACTAATTATTTACCGTATAATTTTCTCAGAGTAACGAATCATTTTATTATATATATATATATATANATATATATATATATATATATATATATATATATATGTCTTAAGAAAGTATTGAAAAATTTCGCTGAATCAGTCACAGTTAATTCAAACTCAACTAAAATCACTAAAGACAAGCAATAAATTCAAAAAACGAAAATCCGGAAACACTAACTTGATATGTAACCTATAAAAGTGGCAAGTTAGGCTGTTGCTCAAGATTTACAACGAAATTTTTATTCACAAATGAGACATTACCCTAATTAATTGATTTATATATTTTATTATAAAATAAAGTAATATGATATTGTACATTGCGTGTGAACGTCAAAAGCATTAACAATAATAAGATATTCATTAAATTGCTGTCATTAGAAACTTCACAACTCATTAACAAAATTAAAAAATATAGTCCGACTTCAAATGCAAATTTATTTCAATGAAGATATATTTACAAGTTAAATTAATTCCTCAATAAAATAACTTTGTTAATTACTTCTGTCTATTGTTTTCTAAGAAAACAATGATTATTTCATTGAGAAAATATTTTGCGCGTTTAAAAAACGTTTTTAGTAAAAAAACATAAATGTTTACTATACTTTCGAGAATTATAAAATAGCTTTTAACTTATTGTTTCTAAATTTATTTTCAAGTTTAGCTACTACGTGTTATATTTTCATTTCGTAAGCGGAGTTTGGCGCCTTCTAAAAATAATTTCGCATTACTATTCAACGTGTTTGTTGTAATCAAGACCGGTAACATAAAAAAATCGAATATCTATCTTTATTATCAATTCATTTGAATGCCAATTTTATTAAAGATCAAATGTAAAAATATTGCAAAATCAGCGCAGCGTAAAACTATTTATTTATCTTATATATTTTTTTTTGATGTATTCATATTTTCATTTTAATCGAAACTTATTTTAAAAATAAAATCGAAGATACAATTTTTTTTATTTATGTTGCTGTTTAAATATATGTACATAATTATAGAATTTAAATAGATTTATTTGTTTTGTATTTGAAACAAGTAAATACATGAAATATTAGTCTGATTTTTATTTTAAAGTAACTAGGGAATTTAATTATTATTTAGATGAAACAAAATTTAATTTCCATCATGTAAAATATTGTTATATTTATTTCTGCTGTTGATAAAATGACATTTTACTGAAGGTCAGAATAATTTCCTAATACTTTTGATAATCTACACCACTTATAATAGTTTATAAACATACCAATATACTAAATATTTTCGAAATCTAAATATTCGAAACTAATATTTAAATAATTATTCATATATAATTAACTGAAATTTTAATAATAACTAGTTGTAGCAAAAAAATTGTATCACGCAATATTAAATATTATATTCTAAATACTATATTTTGTTTGTATCCACTTTTAACATTTTAATTTATTAAATATGCATGTATTTAATATTTTTATTTATTATATTTACATGCAATTTATTTATCAAAGTAAAATAAAATTTGTTATTTAACAATTGTTTCAATTTATAGGAAAAGTTGGCGATGCAATCTGTAATTTGGAAACATTTCAATAATGTAACATTGATGTTTTGCTATTGTAAAATTTTAAATGTAAATATATTTTATTAAAAAAATAAGTTTAGAATGTTTTAATTATAAATTTATAACAAACAATGTTTTAACGAGAACAACATTATCTATATATCAGAAACTGGTCGTGCATAAATTGGTGGAGGCGCAAATATTTTATTTAATACTTTTATTATTTTGTTTGTATATATTATATATCAAATAAAATTGAAAATATTACTTTGTTGAAATACGAAATGATGAAATATTTTTACTTGTATGATTCATATACGTATGTCTTACGCGAAAAAATATTTTATTTTAGAAATATAAATATGTCAGTCAACCTAGTTCTAAAATAAAACATTCTAACATGTAAATATAAAGTTTTATCTTAAATGGACATATACGTCCATTATTTACTTAATCAATAATTAAATAAAATTATTTCTAAATAGCATCAAAACGACTTTAAATAATATAATAAAACATTGTTATGAAATAACAAGCAATTAAGTATTAAATGCATTAGTAAAAAGCAACACTATAACAATGCAGTTCCGTTTTATAGATACTTCGATTTTTTATTGATTGTAAATTCAAACAGATATTTTGAATAAAGGGCCAAAAGATATAATTATAATAAAAGTAATCGAGAAATATATTTTTATTGTAATATAACCTAAAGAAATGTCTTAAATTTAATGACATTTCATAAATAATTTATTCGAAAACAAAAACGAAACTCATTATCATCCATTTTTTGTTTCATGGCTACCTTGATAGAGATCCACGGATTGTTTAGTGGCCTGGGCAAATGTGCAATCCAGAAATTCTTTTATAGCATCTAACATCATCCGTGTAATAATGTTAGAGATGCTGAACACTTACTATCCGTCGGGGACCGACGTTGGATTGAGAAAGACGTCGAGACGCGTCCCCACCAATGAAATTATCCCTACTTTACTCCTACCACAATGTACTGTACCATACGCGTTGTACATGACAACTATTACATCGGGAATTTATGTAAATTACTGTTTATATAAATATGCTTTTTACATGTGCTTTAAATAAGAATGCAACTGGAAATTTATTTCTTTTAAATACGGAAAACTTTACGGTCATTCAAAGTCTTTAAAAATAATACTTTAGGATTTTAAATATATTTTTTGATTAGAGATAACCACAGACAATGTCTCATTCAAATTATTTTTGGGTTTTCAAATAACTATTTCAATCTTTATTTTCTTTTGGTAAGTGCCAAATAAAATGAATTTTGATTTGATTTACATAAATAATATTATTGTTTCTGTGAAAATCTATTTATATATGAATTGTATTTAATACAATTTTTCAAGTGCACTTGTCCTAATATATTGCATTGCAATTGTTTTTCATATACGTAACAAAATTTTGTACGACAGACAGTCATAGGTACACAAATATATATGTACATTTGTAAATGTTAAGAGTGTTAGTTTAAATGCTATGCCGTTGATATGTGAGGTTATTTTTATTTTTTAGATGTAGACAGTGTCGCGGTCAAGTTGGCCTTTAGACAGATTTGGATTCTGCATAATTTATATGGATTCGTTTTTAATTAAATGAAACCATTGGATTAGTTTTATTGTAATACATTATAAATTTATAATAATTAGCAGCATTCATTTGTTTACAGTACTTAATACGCTAACTTGATTTTTATAAATATTTATTTAAAACTGTGTCAATATTGATTACTCACATATTAATTTGTTATAATAATAATAATATATGTATGCAAAACATATTATTATTAAAATTTCAATAGGTTAAATTAATTACAAATAATATTATTACTATTATTCATTTGTTTTATATTATTAAACTAAAATATAAATTAATCTAATTGACAATTGACCTTTTATATATCACATGGGATATTATATTGTTCGGTGCTAAATGGAATTTTAGCGAAGTTTTATCGAACGCGTAAAATAATACATATTAAATATTATTTATATGTTTTCCGGTATACAACATATGGTGCTTATATGCTTAATAATATGTTTTTGCGCAATTTTTAATTTAGGAACAAAAATATTCTTCTAGATTATATTAAACAACATTGTGTTTTGTTTTTTAAATATAAATACGGACTCTAGACTTGTTTTTTAAGCTTAATTTTTATATTTTAACAGATCGGAATAGTTATTTGTGTATTAAGAGCGCAAAGTGGGACATTGTCGATTGAGAGATTG
>CM008234.1:4459587-4490380 GCA_002278615.1 Pogonus chalceus
TTATTATTTTATTGTCTGTTTCAGATTTAGCATTGCGTAAAATATATTTGAAAGCTATTACGAAATTTTTTACATTTTACTAATAATATCTGCTTTTATGTTTTAGATTCCGGAGTTATTTTTATTAGGTAGGATCCAGGTTTCATTTAGACATTGCTACCCCGTCTTCCAAGGCAATGTCAAGAAGATGTATAAATGGGTATAAATGAGATGCATGAGTTTGAGTCTGAGTCGTGAGTCTTAGTTTTTTCCCTCTTTAAAAATAATGCATGCTCAGATTTAAATCAAATCATTGCATGACCAAAATTGAATCTAATCATTGTATGTCTCCAAACTTTAAGCAAATTAGTATAATGCAAGTTGCCAGTATATATAGGCCTAGCCAGAGTTGTTTCAGAGGAATAGACCGCCATTAGTTGAGTCCGACGAAGTGCGGGAATTAGACCTCAACAGGGAGCGTCCGAATGTCGTTGAGTACGTATATTCGGAGGGTGAGTCCCGTCTGTGAGACCGGTAGTTCGGGTGTTACACAACGTAGATATATTGTGTGTATATATATACTATGAACTTGTGTACTACATTCCGGCCGGTTAGTTATGCTCGGGAATCGATCCTGGTCCATTGCGGATTCAGACGAATCTTCCTTGAAAACAGACTAATCGTTTACTGAATATCTGACGAAGGTACGGCTCACGATGTTTGTTTTCCACAGTTCGCTTTGTTGTAGATTCTAATGATTAGACCCGGTTGGTCCGATTTCTGGTGGCAGGCATTTTTGGGGGGCTGGGAAACTCTTGGGCAACCTGTGTTCGCGGCTTGTTGCGTTGCACTTTTCAATGCATGTTCAAATAAATATTTTCCTTTTAAATTTTGAATGATTGAAAACCTTCCTCATATTGGAATGAGAAAAGGTTTTTGCGAGAGAGAAGAAATGATATGAGTTTTAAATGTGTTTAAATGATTTTTGAGTGAGAGAATGCTTTAAATTTTAATGCATGTTCAATTAAAAATATTTTAAATATAATTTGCATGTCCAATTCATTTTTTTTTTTAATATTAATGCATGATCACTTTAAACATTTAAAAATATTAATGCATGTTCACTTCAAAATTTTTGATTCGAATATTTTTGCATGCTTTAATGATTTTTTTAAATTTTGAGTGTTTGGTGAGCGAATGCCTCCCTAGATCGGCCTGGGGAGGGTTCCCTGCCTATGTAGAGCGCGACCTTGACGTGGTGGCAGGGCTTTACTTCTCATAAGATTTTTGATTCACTTCAAAATTCTTTGAGTAGGAACTAAGGAGCTCTACACATTTTTTTTTTGTATTTGAAAAACATAAATATTTTTTGCTTCAGAACACATTATTAATTTTTTTTATTTTCAATAATTCTTTATGTACTCAACTAATAAATTAAAATTTTATTTTATAATAAAGTAAATATAAATTTATTCTCGCCAACTTTTTAAATATAATGATTTTCAAATTTAATAACTGAAGGGATACATTTTTTAAATCCTTAAACCAGTATTGAATTAAAATATTCCAATTTAAAAATTTTAAACTTAAAATATTATTGTTCATTACAGTCAATACAATAAAATTAATAATACTTAATTTAAAATGCTTTATTTTATACACGCAAAAAACTAAACTTTAAAAATTAGTACGATTTTCAATACTTTTTGAAGTTTGAAATAATAACTTGGGACCTGCCCCGAAATTTAATACTTATTAGTAAGTAAAGAGTTAAAAAATATATTAGCGATTCATTAAAATATATCAATGAGAAAATAAATAATACAGAGTAAAGATAGAGTTTTTAAAGTTTCAAACAATAAAATTCTCCATCTTTGATATGTATAATTTGACATAGGTTTTAATAATATATACTATCTCAATGATAAATAAAAATGTTCAAACTTTAAATTTTATTGTTTCAAACATTAAAAACCTTCAAATGTGATGCATATAATTTCATGTGATCTAAATGATTTTTTATAGATAACTATAATAAATATTAAGTTTAAGATATCTAATTTTATAGTTTCGAGCAATAGAAATTAATAATTTACCATTAAAATATTTGTTTCTTAAGAATATAGTAATTAACTTTCAAAATAATTTTTTTTAAATACTTACAACTTATTTTTTATAATACACTTTATTAAATAATCATTACAGTACAATAAATTTTAACAATACAATCAATAAAAAGTAATTTGTTAATCACAATAAATGAAGAATCCCATACAATTTTTAATTTTATAAATAATATTTTTTATTTAAAAAAATCAGAACTTATACATTTTTATAAATATTTGTAATAATTATATAAATTCCTCAACTGCTTTGATTTTACCAATAATTTATTAAGTAATCATTACCATTACATTGTTTCGTTATGTAGAAAATGCCGTCGATTTCTTCTAAAAAATAAAAATGAAGAATTTCTTGTAATAATTACTAATTGTTGTTAATGACTCGAATTCGTTTTGTCTTTCTTTGTAACTACTGATCCAGTGTTGTTCAATTTCTTCCTACGGTTCTATGTACTTTTGTACAAACTCTAGATTTCAGAAGGATCATTAGTTTTAGATAGATCTTCTATAAAAAGAAAAATAATTACAAAAGTAAGCGTAAAAGTAATATTTTAATAATAATATTAATAGTAAAAATTATTTTATAACTTAATAAAAGCAAAGTTATAGTCCTCATAGAATTTATAGATATTACCTGGAGCGATTTGTGGAACAATACTCCGTTTAGTTATTATTTTTTTTAATATGTTGTCCACGTAAATGATTGTTATAAGCGGTTTGAACTGCTCCCTCTCTACTTGCGCCGTAGTGAGGTGTATAGTACCCTGGACTTCACTTTGAAAAATATCACAAATTTCAGCAGCCCATTCTATATACCGTGATGCTGGGAGACATTCAACGGTTAGCTTTTCTATGTTTAATCAATTTATTCATTTGAAAGTTATAAAAAATGTCAGATCGCTACTACTATCAGTTTCCAAGAAAAGACGTAGAGTAAAAGAATAAGATTAGAGGTTAAATTGATGAAGATAAAAAGAATAACGTGTTAGTCGTATTAAATCAAATAGCTATACTTTGTATAAGTTATTTACAAACAATTTTTTTTAATAAAAACAATTAACATTTCAATGATATACATAACTTACCTAAAAAGTTAAATCTTGTTCGTAGTCCTTCGAAAATCACTCAACACTTTTGCAAACGATCACAATTAACAAATTACTGAGCTTGCTATGAGCACGCAATATGCGTCCAAGTCTATTGTGTACGGGAGGAAAGATAAAAAATCACGTTTCAAACGTGAAAAATTATCAAGTCATAATAAAAATTACTGAATTTTAAATACACTTTTTTAAGTTTAAAATAGTAATAAATATATAGTGGATTTAACTTTCTCTATATAATTTACTATTTAACTTAATAAATTTTCATGGAGCTCACTAGAAATATTTAAAAACTTATTTAATAATAATTATATTTGAAAATTTACTTTTTCATATATGAACATGTACTATCTCATATTATCTCCTTATAAAATATAACACTATATACTTCAATGTTTATCATTTGAACAATATTAAAAAAATAGAGTTCTCCATATAAATTTTATCTTTTGCTTTTGAAATTTTTACATTTCAGATCATGATTTTTTATTTTCTAAACGATAAATCTTTAAGTTTTAGGTAATAGTTATTACAGTCTTATTTTTTTAACAATCAAATCATGATTTATAAAGTTTATAATATTACTTTTTTACATGTAAACTTTTAAATTTCAAGTTTAAGTAATAATTATTATAAATTAATTGTTAAAACAACGATATTATTGTTTAGAACTGTACTAATTCGTGATCGTATTATTGCTTATTAGATATCAAACTTTATTTAATATAGTTTAGTTTTTTCCGTGTACATCTATTTAACTGTAGTTTAAAACTTAAAACGTATTTCTGAAAAGAGAATTTAAAAACATAATACTTTAGATAGCGAAAATATACGTGTACTGTTTGTTTGATAAATTATACTTGATTTTGAAATTTAACGTAAAACTTATTTAAAAAAAAAACTAACAAAGTTCGAAATAAAATTATGTCATATTATAAAATGTCTTGGCATTAAGTAAACAAAGTACAATAAAAATGAAATAGTAATTCAAAGAGAAAATTCTAAATATAAAAACACATGTAGCTGTTTATATATGCAAAAATATACAAACATAAATACTATTAGTTCCAGCTAATAAAATCTATGATATAAATGTTCATTTTCTTCTGTTTTCCTCAACATTAACCTTGCTTAGATATCAAGGTTAAACACCATTTTTTCTATTTCTCAGATTTTCTCCTCGTGACTTTTCCGCTGATGTGCGACCAAGCACGTATACGTTGTTCTTTTCATCATATAAAAATAACTTTAAAATAATGTTTAATGTTGTCGTATTTTCAATTATAAATATGTCTAAAATATTAACTCGTATATAAAGTTTATTGTTTTATGTATGTATGTAACAAGCTATTAAGGAATTTATTTGATTAAATTCCATTGTACTAATGTATTTGATTATAACACTATGTTACAGTTTGTGCACGATAATTTACAAACTGATACGTTATGTTTGTTGCATTTTATATATTTTATTTCGTTTATATTGTACTTTATCTGATTAAATGTTTATCATTTCTAGAAACACATATTTCTTGATTCAAATCATTAAAATATTCACTTAAAGCTATTCGTAGTTTGGACAACTTCTTCTTAAGTAATACAGAAACTTCATTAGAATATAAAATCAATGGTTCATAAATAAACTTAATTAATATACTGTCCAATTTCTATGATACATTGAGCTGTATAGAAATGTTTAAAAGATGCATTGAAATATAATGGTCGTGGCGATGTTCGTTACGAGAAATATATAACTATATGTAATAAAAACACTTTTTATACGCTCACAGTTTTTATTTAAGTTTGCAGCTGAAACTGCAATAAGCTATTTAAATAGAAATTATGTTTTTATTGATAATTTAATATTTAATATGAGTAACAAATAAATTATTGTATGAGTTTAACAGGCGTGATCATTAGAATAATTTTAAATTATTTTATTTTATTATATAAAGTATCACAAAAGGGTCGGAGTATTTACGAAGTTTGGAAACCTTTCGAACATTTCAATCGCAAAATTTAATCATTGAAGATGGTCTGTTGGTTTTAATTCTTGCACAAGCTGAATTTTGTAAAGTTTAAGATGCAAATTCTTCCTTATAATTCTTTGTAAAGACGATTTTCGAACGTTTAATTCTTGACCCTTTTGGGACATGTTATATTATAAAAAAAAATCGACCAGTTATTCAAAAATTCAAATTAAACTTAAATAAAATTGTATATTTTGTATAAAGTTGCAAAAATTGTTTATTATTTTAATGCGTTTTCGAGAAATAAGCAAAAAACTGTACATTAGAAAGTCTACAAAAATAGCTGACATATAACCTTATTTATTTGCAAATTCTGCCAATTTATTAATAATTGATATTATTACTTACATTACAAGAAATTGCAACATTCGATAAAATTTTCAAAAATTACTTTTTTTAAGTTTAGTTATTATTATTATTTAAATTTTATAGTAAAATATATATAACTATCGTTTATTTAAAATATACTATTACTAATATTGAAATAATATTAGAAATAAACGTGAAATTATAGAATTTTTTTTATCAATATCAACAAAAATAATCGGATTATATTGATAGGAGATATTGAAACACAAATGCAATTAATAATAATGTCTATATATATACGTATTAAGGTATATTTGGATTTTAATTCATAGAAACATGTAACGTAGTGTGCAGCTTAATTAGTAATAGCAAATTAACGTGGGTTGGTATCTGTGGAGATGACTAATTAATTTTAAATGAGAATTACAAGTGTTTTGCTATGTACAACACATTCCCACAACAAAAAATATTATTTATTTAAATTGTAATCATTCTAGAGCTTTTTACTCTTTGCGGTTATATACTTAAAATATTATTTTCCTATGATGAAATTTTATAAATAATACTTGAAATAGGGAATTTTTAATTATCAGTTATTCGAAATTACAAGGAAATATATATNTTTCTTTATTCGTATAAAAAACAATTCTAATTTTTAAGCTACACTTCACAATTTAGATTTATATCGGTCTGCATAATTTTATTTGAAGTAGGTCTTCATTATTTTAATCTTCCTTACATTAAAATAACAATTAAAAGAAGTTATTTGTTTTATTTTGCATGGCACTCTGTAAACTGGTTAAAGATAGAAATTTTAATTTATCTGTATTTTGTGACAGGATCGTCGTATATCAATAAAAAGAAGCTCATTAGATGCACATTTTAATTCCGAACAACTTTTGTATTTAAATATTTGTCTTAACATTAATAGTGAAAAATTTATGGCGTAATGAAAATTTTACTATTGAATTTTTCATATAACAAAAAAAAGTAGTTACCCAGTATATATTTTACTGTTATCTAGTTTACAATTTTTATAAACTCAAAAGTAAATATTAGTAGTAATTACATACATAAAAACATATTAAAAATAAGTAAAATACTTATCATTTCAAGGAAATATCAATTTCCTTTATTTTTTTAATAATCTATAAATATTTTTATGATAAACAAACAAATAATTTTCTAATTAATCTGATAAATATGGGAAAATTTTTAATTAAAGTAACTTCCGCTATACAAGTTAATTTTATTTTTATATAAAAAGAAGATAATTCTAATATTATATTAAACTTCCATATCTTTATTGATTAATTATAATTTGTATTAAACGAAATACATATTTGAAAATTGGACTTTGTAAATTTTAATTTCATAAAACGATAATACAAAAATGAGTTTTCTGAAATATATTGCTATTTACTTTTTTATTTGTATCGCAGAGCGAAATTAAAACCTTCGACCCATTCCAAATAATCTTATTTATTAAAGTTGAGTACGTCAATGAAATTTTAATAAAACTTGCGCTTGTCATAATTTTACATATTTTGACAGCAACGAAAACTTTAGCTATTTACAATGAAACTGAATTTAAATTACGCGAAAATAAATTTAACTTTCCTAATTAATATATTAAATATTTTTATAGTGAATATTTATATAAAACGACAAATATACGACGAAAAAATCCGGTTTGAACCGAAGCCAGCCGGATATGAGATCGATGAGTCCGTCGTCCGATGCATGAAGTGCTTCGTGACCTGGACAACATTAGAATTTGAACCCGAGGTCCTTCAGAGATGCTGTTACAAGTTTTATGTGTTATACTTTTACTTTTCTACTTATAGTTTTATATAGCCTGTATTACTGACACGATAAGTGGGCTGCAAATAGCATTTCTACGATTCCTGCTGCTAGAATTATCATTCCTGCTGAAATACTTATTCTAAACGATGCCTTATATTATTTGTAATGTTACGATACAGGAAAATGATTTTTTTTATTAAGAAACGTCAAAAAAGCAGTTAAATTAATAAAATTTAATTTTTTAGTTGAAACGTGAAGAGATAAAAATATAATAAAATAATTTAAATAAAAAGATTAGTATAATCTTTTTATATTTCATTATTTTATTTGTCTACCAAATCGATTGTAAAGTCTACGATAGCTAAGATACAAATTTACGTCAATTAAAATATATTTCAAAATAAGATTTGTGAATTAAAAATTTTAAAAATATTTTTTATATACTATAAATTTATTTTGATGTTTATTTATCAAAATCTATGTTAGGATTTTCTAAACTTTTAAATTTATGCAAAACTGATATGAAAATAATTTTCAATGTAAACTTTTTATTGTAGATATATAAACTAGATAAAACTTTAAAATGAAATTTTCATATTGAAAAATTTTGAAACGTTATGTTGAAAAACTAAAATAAATTATTATAAAATAACATTTTACTTGTTCAGATTCGGAAATAATCATATTTTTATGAGTTTTTTATTTATTATTATGATTGTAAATTTATTTTTTAATTTCAATATTAAATGTTTACAATAATTATATTAACTAATAATAAGCCGAAAATAGAAATTTATATATTTTTTAGCACTTAAATTAAAGTAAATCATTTTTATAGCAAATAAATCACCAATATCCTTGAAAATTTTCAAGATCACCGATTATTATTATTATATAATCTGACATTGATCATGTAATATTATAGTTTTGAAGTTTAGCAATAACCTTTAAGTACTAACTTATTGTTATGTTCCATTATTTTAGACAGTAAAAACTTTAAACGAATTATAAGCATTAATAGATCTATATAAAAATACTGTACTTTAAATTATATAAACACCAATGTCAATATAATTAATATGACGCGCAGTTTTGAGAAAATTGTGCAATACTTTTTTTAATGCTCAATTACACTTAAAAGATTTATATTTGAATGTATTGTTTTTTTTATTATTTTATTTAAAAAGAAATTAAAAATTGACTATTTTCACGTGTTGGTAGATAAATAGTAAAACATATCAAATTTTAAAATAAAAAACAATTTTAAACTTAATATTACAAAAAAAAAATAATTTACTTTATTTGTAATTCAATAGTATATGACATAATTTTTGCGAAAGACTGATTCATATGTATATTTCTAAAATATAATGGAACTATCTATATAAACATAATTATAATTTTAGTTAGTACCGTCTGATCTAGATGTTCCGCAATTGAAATTATACAAATAAATGAAAATTGAATTAGTAGTTACATTCTAATACATTTAATTAGTAAAGTAGTTACTGATGATTGAAGTTAATTAAATAAACGTATAATAAAATAATATTATTTACGAAATATCTGACGAAAATAAAATATTAAATTATATTTCAAATAATAAAACATATTTGCATCATTTAACGATAACTTACATCAGTTAATTGCATTGTTCATGGTTCTGGATATTTTACGAGTAGTACTATGACTGATTAAGATATTTATAATATTATTTTTCTAAGAATATGATATAAAAAATAATTATGTTATTTAATATAATTATATAAATAATTTTTGTTAAGAATAAAATATTTGTTAGTTAATATTTGGTTTTTTAGTTAAATTGCGAATAATTTAATTTTAAAATTAGAAAAGAATCGTCAACATGTGTCGTATTTATTATTATCATTTTTGGGGAACATTAAAATCTATTTCTATTATTTTAAGCATGATTGGCCCTGAATAAATAATAGTTATGTTTTTGTCTGCGTTCTAAATCTTATAAAAATGGTTTTCATTAATTTTTTGCAATATTCTTTAACATTATTATTTTTTTAAAGTGGTTTCTCAAATTACTATTGCTATTAATTATGAAATTTAATTTCTTAAATTATTTTTAATTAAAATTAATTAAAATGCTACAGATAATATAATAAAACAAATATATTATTAGAAATTTCTATTGACAATACAGTTCAAACTTGAAAATTTAAACAAATGAACATAAAAATGAGTCAACTACGATTTACTTTAAATATAACAATTTGAATGAGATCGCGTGTTACAAAACAATTATACACTTCAACAACTTTATATTTGGTAACTGAAATACGAAACTTTTTTTGATGACAAATAAAAGGGCAATAAGGTCAATTATTTTGGCGCCAAAAATATTACCAAGTTTTTATGTACATTTTAATTTTTGCTATTAAATTTTTGTTTGCCATTTTTGATTGGTAGTAATTTATAAGACATTAATTTTATGATTATATATGACAAATATAATAGCAAATAATAAATTTTGTTTAATATTTTTATGTAAACAATGCTTAATTTAATTTATTTAATAGATTGGTTATTATGATATATGAAAAATTATTATATTATAATAAATATATTAATTTAATAAAATGAATTAATTAAATTTATCAAAAACATATTTTAAAAATTTGTTTCTCATATAAACCTGTTGTGCAATTGCATCATGCATGTTCAAAGCACATTAAATGAAACTACGAATATTTTCATAATATTTATAATTAATAGACATCGCGATAACAAATGAACATATAATTTTATTGATTTAATTAGTATTTTAGGTGAAAAATCATAAAAACATGAAAAAGCACGCTTCGATATGAAGTAACGTCGACTGTGGGCGTCGTCGTCGTTTTATAAATTAGAATATGATCAAAATAAAAATTTCTAACTAAACTATGAAATAAAATGAATTTTTCCTTACCGTAAATAACGTGTTTGCTGTTTGTATGTTCATATTGATGCATGTCTCGTTGAACCGTGCGATGTTATTGAATAACTGTGTTTCTGCTATCATGACACTTACTAAACTAACTAATATAACCTTACTAAAGGACGCTGGAGCTTCGCAAGCAAGCAAGCGTCCAAACCGAACATGTTTTCGGGAAATTTCGGAATTTTCCGGATGTAGCCAGGGGATAATAGAAAGAGCTTTTAAGCTGGAAATAAAGGCAAATAAAAAATTTATTTTTGCAGGAAAATCGTAGACATTTACTAACTGCATATTATTATTATCACTTTTAACGTATTTATATGAAATTTTCTTTGCGATACTTAATGTTTAAAATCATTTCTATAAAAAAAATTTTGTTTTATTTATAAACAATATTATGTTGTCAGTTCAAAATATACTGTTTCCGAATTAATTAATTTGTAATTATAACTTTAAATTAAGCTCTCAAATCAAAAATAATCAAATTTAATTTTTGTTAATAAAATCCTAATATGAAATTATTGTTTTTGTTCTATTTTGTCTATAATCGTAATTATAACATACTGTACTTTTTTAAACTGTTAATTTTTCCAGATTGACAGATATTTAAAACCAAAATTAAATGAATTTGTATTGAAATTAATTTATATAACATAAACCAGTGATTTTAGGGTATTTTTGAAACATTTATATCTACAAATATTACCAATTTTTAAGTTAATAGCGTACATATAAATAGTTTAATGGCATGTTTTGTCCAAAAACAATTTATTTTTAAAGAGATATTCGAAATAGAACAATGTCACAAAGAAATAAAAAAGGATTCATAGAATTTACTGCACTTTTTTTTATATATTTATCTTATAGTTAGACAAAACAAAACAATGGTAGTTTTGTTTTCTTGCGATAAGAAATAAAATAATTAAATTCTGCAGAAAGGTATTTGTAATGAAAATGCAACATGTAAATACTAGTACATATAATTTATTTATACATTAATATATTGCTATTGTAGAAATCATAATTAAATCTTATTTATAAAAATATAATAGGTACGTTTAATAAAGTGTAACGCCAATTAATCATGATACAACAAAAATTAAATATGATTTTAATTCAAAATTAATTCAATGTCAAGCCTATGAATATATGTTTCTCACTCTAAATTTTATAAATTTTTTTCTAAAAATTTAAGTTATCTCATGCCGCTATCACAGAATTTAAAATAATTGGCGTTAATTTTCACACATAAAAAGTATGTGTAATACTTGAAGTAATTAAAAAATATAAATTCTTTGAACATAAATTTAATTATATTTCATAGTAAATATTATAATAAATGAAGTTAACAATATTTTATTTAAATATTTAAAATAAATAGAAATAAATTATTATTAACTTCTATTTTATTTTTAATTCGGTTGTAAATACATATTAAATGCGAATATTTATTTTTCACATATCCAAAATTATTTCTTATTTTAAAGTTTAATTGCAATGTTATATAAAAAATAAAATTGGATATATTAGATTAAAAAAAAATGATCTATCTTATTAATGATGGTATGATTCTTAATAAAATTCTTGATTCTTACAAACAACAATATTATATTATTTGCAGATTATCAATAATATGTGCTTTGTATATCTATTTCACATTCTAAATGCATTTCAGTACAGTCAATATAAGTATATACTGTACTAGTACCAAAGCATAACAATAAACTAACAGCAAGATTAATATCTCTCTCTCATCAGAATAGTTATCAATTTGTTGCATTAAAAATGTGTTTAATAACAATTAAATATAAATGTTTTAATAAAGAAATTTGTTTTGGTTATTATTAAACATTATAAATATAACAATTTATTATTTTAAAAGCAAAAAATAAACTTTTAATACTGTTATTTAACGGAATGTGAATTTACAATATATAAATTATACTTTTAGTGACATTATAAAAACAAGTGTATTAGTTACTATTTTTATAGTTTTTTAGTTCTTATGTTTAACTTTTTTTATTTTCCTGACCATTCTGATACTTTTCCGTTATCAAACACTAAGTTTCTTTTAGGATGGGGTGTTAAACGACCTCTTTTTATAATACCCATATTTTCACCAGGGTAGTACTAAGAATAAATTTATTTTTTAACGTTATTTTACTTAAGAAATGCATAATATTTCTTACCTGGCATTGTGATATAAATTCTAGAAGTGATGTACTCAGTTTGCGGCTTGATTCTACTAAATTGTCTAAGCTAAAATATTTTAATTCGTGTATTTACAAGTTAAATTTATATTTTAAATATTAGTAGGCAAATGACATGTTTACATAATTATTACCTTGTAGGTTCGGTAAGTCCACCAGATATAATAGAATGACATATTTTAGTATTAGCATCCACATCAAACAATGGAACTCCAAAACTACAATCCAAGATGGTCCAAATCTGCTTTGAAAGATGATAAGCCCAACATATATTAAGAAAACACCACACCACACAAAAATATATTATCACATTGCTATCAAAGCTATATTAACCTTGTCAAACAAAATCATTTTATACTTTACTAACAAACTTATATATTATAAAACTCTTTAATAATGGTTAATATTAGGTCGATTTTCGACGTATTTACCTTAATATATAAAGTTTTTAAATACGTATTAATTAAAAACATATTTTAAAATTAAACCACAATGTTTTATGAATAAAATATTATTACTCACCTCCCCTTGATAATTTTCTTCAATTTCTTCTTTATCTTCAATTACTGGAACAATTTCTTTCGTTTCTTCGACTTTGGTTTCTTCTTGTCTGCTAAACATGCTTATATTTTCCTCCGTCGGACTCATAATATTATCTAAAGATAAAACAGTATCTAATTTTAATTCAGTTGGTTTTTCGATTCCATCTTCCAAAGTGATTTTTTGTACAGATAATATTTGTTCCTGGTCCAGTTTATCTAATTCTTGGCACAAGATATCACTACAGTCATGACTGGTAAAACCATTGGCAGGACTGGGTGTTTTACTTTGACTTACAGGTGTAACCGCAAAATGTGTTTCAATTGGTGACTGTAGCAGTTTTTCTGCTTCTTCTAATGCCTGATGACTATTTTTTTCAGGACTTTCTGAATTTTTTTCTGGCGATTTTTCAGAATCTGTGGAATTTTTCGAAGATTCGGAACTTTTTGTTTTTTCCGGGAATCGAAAATTTTCATTACAAATTGCGGTTGATTCTCGAGGTTTCAATGGTTGAAATGAATTTATATTTTGGTCTTGTAATTTTTGTGTTTTTGTTACTGATTTAGCTGTTCCTGGTGTGGTTTTCTGATGTCGATCGCGTCCTAACCGTACATTTGGGTCTCTATTTTCACAGCCTAGGTCTTTAACGCCTATATTAGCCATAGTTAAATAACCACAACTATGTTCTAAGTCAACCAATTCTTGTAAATTACGTATTGCAGGATGTTTATTCCATTGAATTAAATTTGGACTTTCAGCTATAATAATTCAATTTTTTTAACAATTTAAATGAACATTTTAATTCGATAAGTACCTGATTCTTTATTTGATATTCGATGAGAAATGGGGAAAGGTACTATAATAGTTTCGGCTGGTTGTAAAACACCATATGCTTGTATTAAAACTGATGAATATTGTAAAGCTGAATTAATATGTAAAACATTTGACACAGTTAGAACTGTTGGTTCATGGGACCACGTTGTTACTAATAATCTTGAAAAACCAAGGAACATTCGAGGTAATTGCTTTAATGCGGTACCTATGAAAATTATATTCAAATATTTTTATATATTTTTATTTTTATATTTTAATAACCTTTAACTAAAAGTAAGGACGGAGGGCCATATCCAGTCATATGATATAAATATAATTTGTACCAAATTGAATTAACTTCAGGAACAGCTGGACCTAGGTGGGGTGGTGAATAACTTGTTACTGGACGAACTTCTCGGCTCAACGGAGCCATTGATACTAATAACCTTTAAAAATTAAGATTTTATACTATTTTTAAATTTAATATTATATATTAAGTATATTTACTAAGCAGCCTACTAGTTATGCACAATCAATTTATTAAAAATACATTCTATATTTAAACTTTTGTTAATACTTACTTATATTTTTTATTAAGTAATCGGGTGCAAGTATTGGCGTCTAGTGAGTGCAAACTTTCAAGCCTTACTAGATCCAAACCTGCTGTTTCTAATTTTCTTAGCGCAAGAACGGTCGATCGCAATATAACAGCGTGATCAAAATACCGTCTTGCCTCGCCTTCACCTTCAGCATCTAACAATGAAACTTTTTCTAACTCCGAAAGAAAACTGTCGAGACTTTCATCACATAATTTTCCTACTTCAAACATTGTAACCGCATGATTTTTTAAACCCTATAAATTTTATTTATTAATTTATTTTATTTGATTTAATTCGAATTATTTTTACCGGTGAAAGATTTCCCATCATTAGAAAAGCTGTTAAAGTAGAATCAAATAAAAATGCGACTCGTTGACCACTGCGGGATAAAGTCCCGCTAGCGGGACTATTTGTATTTGAACTAGGGGTATCACTGGGTGTGCTTACATCCGCGTCTAGTATATTGACTGACGAATTTAAGTCTAAGGTCAATGGAGTTACACCCACTGGTCTACATTTAAAAAAAATCACAATATTAATATGTACATAAAATATAATTAATTTTCGCAATGTAAATTTATCGTTATTTTAATTATATTAAAATAAATTAAAATGTAAACATAAATTTTACCTAATCTAATCTAACATGTAATATTTCAAATATAAACCGTAATAAAATATATTAATAAATATATTTAATTTCGTAGATTTATGTTGATTATAACACAATATTAGTAATTAGTAAAAGGCTATGTGTTAACATAATATAATAAATCATATGAAGTTATTAAATTATCTAAAATAGTATAACAAAATCAAATTAATTAAAAATAATTGTACGAACCGAGCTGCAGGAGAAGGTAAATTCGTCCAGGTTGAGTGTTTTCTTGATCTACTTATATCATTTTCTGCATCTAATTTTCGAGCAAAACCAAGTCGACAGTACAAGGAAACTGCTTGTTTGACTAATTCAGTTTCGACTTGTAAAACACCTGCCAACTATAATTTGAAAAAAAAAATATAATAATTTAATAATAATAATCGTGATAATAAAAAGTTAAATAATTGAAAAATTACCTCTCCAACTGTGATATGTTCATCAATTGATACAAAAATTTTATATAATAACGTTTCAAAATAATCACCTAAAACTCTGTTCATAACAAAGCCTTGCAAAGGTGGCACTTGAACTCTGTCTACTGCTGTTATTGGTACATCTAAGTAAATTAGTCCCTTTCTATAAAATAAAATAATTAATTATTTTTTTAAAATACGAGTTATATTTTAAATACCTATAAAGGCTTTGGACAATATAATAGTCCAGCTCGCCTGCTGTTTGTGATCCCAAATCAATTAACATATCTATTAATTTTTGTTCTTCGGGAGTCACCAACTATATTAAATAAAGTATTTAAATAATTTTTAAAAATAATATTTTTATATTTAAATTCAAACCTTTATATCATCCTCGAACACAAGCCCGACTTCAACTCTCCACCAAGGTTCCATATGAATATCACATGGTATTTGCGGTAATAAACCGCGAACATTTTTTTTACCAAACAATCTACCCCGACTAGATCTTGAACGATTCATAAGTTCAATATATTCATTTCTACCGATACCCAAAAGACGTAAACCTTGAAAATTTATTAAATAAATACATAAAAATATATTTCATTTGTAAAATAGAGTCTTACAGTCGGCAGCAGTAAAATTAGGCAGATAATCATAGCTTTTTTCTGCTTGCATTAATTTCTCGACAATTGAAATATAATAACTAAATGGTGTTATTCTTAAACCTTTGCATATCATATCAGCTAAGTGATATGGGAACAACATAAGGCGATCTTTACTATGAGCCACAATTCGTTCATAATAGCGTTTTTCTGCTCTTAAAATATGTCGAACAAGATTACCTCGGTATCGTAATTGATTTTTAATGCTAAATGTGACAATTATTCGTTCATATTCTTTTTGAGAATTACCAAGCAACTATAAATTAACATATTTATTTAACAAAACCCATTAATTGATAAAGAAAGTTGCTAACCTGTTTTATTTCTGTAGGTAATTTAGACCATTCGATATTTTTTCGAATGCAGTTTTCTATTTCTGCATTCATTATTTATTTACGATAAAAATACTTGTAAAAATTAATTAAAATATTTTAAAACAACATTGTACACACAAACTGACAGTTCACATGACGTCTACTGAACCCAAAAACTTTAAGTCCTATAATAAACTACCTTTTCACTGCTGTTTACTTAGTACGTCAAAAATAATTAGGTAAATGAAATTTTTGTATTTTTATAAAAAATACGTTATATTTTGTTAATATCTTATAAAAACTTAGTAAATAAACTATCTTATATTAATTCAATTGATTAATACTCATTAAAATGTTTTACTTAAATATGAATAAACATATTTTGTAAATTAGTAATACATTTTAAACAAATATATTTTATTTATCATAAGGTTAACTATACTTGTAACAACGTACTTGATACTGCCAATCTGCTAATATAATTCGGGTTAGATTAGGTGAAAAAATAATACAAAAATTACGTAATATATTTTTAATAGTATATATTTTCATAATAAAAATATTTAAGTATGTACACATATATGAATGCTAAAAGAAAATGAATCTTTATTAAGAAAAAGTTTTTAATTTTAAAAGTTTCATGTAATTATTTACAAAATATCGTTTATTTATTTGAAAAATGCATTTTTCGGAATTCTTTTATATATGATATTCATAAATTTTTGTTCTAATTTTATTATTACTAGGAAAAAAAGTATTTTTAGCAAAATTTGAAAAATGTATATAAAAAAACATATTAGTATTTTGTTAATTTAAATAGTTTATAATGTATATTAAATAATCTGTAAAATAACTATTTGATCATTTTAAATATTCNAATTAAAAATATATAAATAATATCAATAGTCTCTGTGTTAGTATTCTACTTATTTTAATAAAATATTAATTATTCTAGAAATAATTTCCTGTATAATACATATTTAATAATTCCTCTACACTTGGCCTACTCTTCATATCATACGTTAGACATTTTTTAATCATTCCTATTAATGGGGGAGGCACTCTATCTACAGGTGGATAATCAATACGATGATTTTTATCGATTATTGTTAAAACTTTAGTCATCCACTTAGCATAACTGTGAAATGGTGTTTTTTTATAAACCATTTGGTATAAAATGCATCCAAGCGACCATACATCTGATTTGTAACTTATCTAAAATATTAATATATTTATTTATAAAATAATTTAATGATGTAGTTAAAATATTTACTCGTATTCGTGGTTTTCCTTCAGTAGGACATTCTCTTGAATCTAATAAAGCTTCAGGACTTATGTAATTAAATGTACCAACTTGTTCGCTTTTAATAACTGAAGTCATTTCGGCAGATACTTGAGATGCAATACCAAAATCGATTAATTTTAAACGTCCACCGACTAATAAAAAATTACTAGGTTTCAAATCTGAATGAATTATACCTTAAATAAATAAAAATAATTAATAATCAAACTAATTTTGTGCATTATATGAATTTTACCCCGGCTGTGGATCTCTTTAACACATTTAAGCATTTCAATCCAATAGCAAATAATAATATGCGTATGTATTTGAGAATCAGAAGTTATATTTCTAAGAAAAACTGCAAAATCTACATCACCTTTCTCCATAACAACAAATAAATTTTGATTTATTTGCTCGCTAAAAAATTAACCAACATTTAAATATATTCTTAAGTTAATAACTCAATGACTTACTAATCAAACATCTTGATAACTCGATCAGTTCCTTGAAGATCTTTCAACATTTTAACTTCGTTAAAATAACTGGTTGCTGTATTTGCATCAACTGCTAAATTAACAATTTTTACAGCCCGATCTTGTAATGTATTTTGTTCTAAACATCGATATACTTGTCCGCTGCCACCTTCTCCAAGTTTATTAATCATTATATAATCTTTCCCTTTAATTTTTAATGATTTAAATGTTGTAGTTTCTGGTAAAGGTATGTTTGGTCCAATATTTGGAGTAATTTGTTTATGAGTGGGTTTATTATTTACAGGTTCTACAGATTTTTGATTTACAGGTAAATTTTGTTTGGAACTTTCAACTGGTGACGATTTTTCTTGTTTATTTTCATTACTTTCAATATTTTTTTTAATTTCAACTGGACCAACATTTAAGCCTTTATTTTTAATTTCTGGCATAGCTAAATCTAAATTTTTATCGTTATTAACTTTTTTATTATCTGTTATTTTCAAATCTACATTTCTTTCATTTATAATATCAGATGAAATATTATTTTTCTCTTTTTTAATAGGTTCAGTTGTTGTCACGATGTTCATATTTTTTTCCCGTAAAATAGTTTCTGCTTTTTTTGTACTAACAGGAAATTTACCGGCATCATTTTCAACAATATTATGACGTGAAGTATACGGATTTTTCATACTGGCTTGAATATTAGGACCGGGAATTCCAGAATTTTTATGAGTTGAACAAACTTGTAATTGCATTTCCCGTTTTGGTGTGGCATGATGTTCAAAAATGTTTTTTTTAGCAACATTTGAGGAAGGAGTTACTATATTTTTTATTGCACTAGATGAATAATGAAGACTTTTTTGACCCGATTGACTGTTAAGAAATAACTATTTTCAGTTTTATATAAACACCGCGTTATTCGTAATATTGACCGATATAAAAATTAAATAAAAAAGAGTAAAAACAAAAAATAAAACTTACCTTTGATAACTCGAAACAGTTGAAGTTTTAAAGCTTGGAGTTTTGAAAAGATAAGTGGATAATTCTTTATTTAAGTTATCGTTATTCGATGAAGTTTTTTCAATTATTGGTACCTTTTTAATACTCAAAGGATCATTTATAGAAAGTTTACGAAACAAAGATGAAGGAGTTTCAGCAACGGGTTTTGAAATTTCTTTACTCGGTGTATTATCTAACCATTTAACTCCTGGTATTAATTCATTTGTATTAACGGTATTAGTATCTTCCTCAATAATAGTTGTATCTAAAATATTTCTACTTGAATCATCTTCATTGCAAATTGTCTCTGAAGGTTTTTCTTTAGATTCTTTAAGTTGAACAGAATTAACTTTAACTGTATTGTTTTCGGCTTTAGGTGAATTTTCTTCTTTTAATAATTCGCGCATTAAAACTTCAGATCGTACAGGTTTAAATCGTATCCGAGAAATAAAACCGCCACTATAAATAATTGAATGAACGAATACTCGTTAAAATAAACAAAATAAATTAATTCAAACTTACTTTTTAGATGCACTAAACACATTACTGCGAGTATATGGAAATGATATTGAGTCTTTAGAAGTTAATTCTAAATCCGAAGATTCATTTTCACTCATTTTTATATAAATATACCGTATATAGTTTAAATTTGATTTAGTTGAATAACCAACAAGAGATTATCATCGAATAATTAACAAATTTAATAACACACTATATCAATAAAAACCTAAACTATTCACTTATTGTAATATATTAATGAAATTAATTTAAACTCAGAGTTTTAAATATATATTAACTTCGTAAACTTTTTGACAAATATTTTAAATTAAAACAAAAACATTCGTTATAAAACATGTCTGCCAATTATTTACGTTGAAACTCTTCTTGTTTATTATATAAAGATAAAGTTATAGAATATATATTCGGTAGGAAATTATAATGAAATTACTTTTATTGAATGTTTAAAGATTATTCTTATAAAACTTAAGTATTTTAATAATTTATTTCAGATATTTATACGTAGTAATTTTTGTATTAAAAAGTTACTTTGGTTGTACAAGACGTACATGACGCTAACACATGTAACGGATTTAGTATGTTTACATGTGGTTTATGTTTGTTTAGATTTGTGAGGTATAAAAAAAATAAAAACAATATAATAAAATGCACTATATATTAAAAATTTATTTATTCAGTTTAAAAATATTTATTACTTAATACACCAAATGCTATACTACAAAATGAAACTTAATAAAACTAAAATAAAAATAAAGAAAAAAAGTTAATTTTAAATAAATCACATTTTGACCACTTTTACTTAAATATGTGGAATGCAAGAATGGATACTTTTGCATTTATAAATATAAATAAATATTGTAATTAATAAAAAATTATAATAAATCACCTGATTACACTCAAATTCTAGAATATAATTTCAGTCTTTAAAATTAACTAGTAGCCATTTTGATTATTGAATGTTGTATCTTAATTTTAAAATAATTTCAGTCTTAATAAATTAATACAAAAAATGGTTAAAATATTCGAGCGGGAATGATATTATTGACGAGTTTTTTTAAAAGAAAATTCGATGCAATCAGGTGATAAAAAGAGTTTCACAATAAAATATCACGATTCGTTTTACGTTTGGAACGCACACTGTTGTAAACTTACAGCAACTATACATGAGCCAGCTCTTCCCGTTATGAGAGGAGCTACAGATGTCCATTCGTTTGAGTTTGGATCATATTGTTCGACTGTACGTAAATATTGACATCCATCATAGCCTCCTATTGCCATTAACCGATCACCTAAAGAACATACCCCTACTGCATCGCGTTTACTTGAAAGCGAAGCTACTATTGTCCATGTATCCGTACCTTTAAAATGAAATTTGTATCACAAATAGATATAGTTGCTTTTGAGATAATTTTACAAACCTGGATCATATCTCTCAACACAATCAAATCTACTAGCGGCAGGATTATTTGCTGGGGCATCTTGCCCTCCAAGTGCATATAAAAATCCATTTGCAACTCCCACTCCTACACCACCCCTTCGTCTTGACATAGGCGCACAAGGAGTCCATTTATTAGTATGCGGATCATAGCATTCGACGGTACGTAGACAAGAAGCACCATCACGGCCGCCTACTGCATAAAGTCGGCCATTTAATACAGCAACACCGGCAGTACAACGTTGTGATTGCATTGGTGCAACTGCTGACCAGTTGCGTGTTACAGGGTCCCATCTATACGACAAATTAACGGTTAGTTTTTTGTTTATAATAAAGATAAAGAATTTACCTTTCAACGGTATTTAAATAACTCCATCCATCGTGACCGCCAACTGCATATAATGGACCTGATAATACAGCAACACCTAAGCCATGTCTATGTGTATTCATTGGTGGAAGTAAACTCCATGAACCACTCGTTAAATCAAAACATTCAACGGTATTTAGTGTTTTTAGACCATCTCGACCTCCAACAACTAATAATCTAAAATATGTATTTAATTGTTAATAATTTATATATTTAAATCAAATTAAAACTACAAAAGATATTTTTATTTTTCACTTACTTATCTCCCATCATAGCTACGCCAAATTGTAGTCTGCGGCCATTCATATTTGCATGTAGCATCCATTTATCGTTTCTTGGACAATAATATTCGATAGTAGTCGAGCCTTTGTTTGCATCGATGCCTCCAACAACTAATAATCGTCCTAAAGTAGATTTCCTTGGTCTAGTACGCGAAGAAATAAGTTGAGGACGTCGTTCAGGAAGCAAATGCCATTTCATTGCTTCCATTAAAAGTTCTTGACATTTGCGATCATCACCACAAACAGGCTCTACGAAATCTGCTATAAACTAAATTAAAAATAATTTTAAATTTACGAATATAAACCAATTTGAATAACTTACAGCTGGTTCTAATAACGGTAACTTCACCAAAGCTAATAATTTCGCAATATGTTTTTCTCTATCTGGTTCAAATCTAATCCAACTCATTAAAGCATGGAATATATGTTGTTCTGATGGAACGTTTAAATCATCACTAGCTAATAATGTAGCTAATTGTTCTGCTGTAAGTTGTAAAAACTCTTGGTTTTTAATAACTTGCATAAAATGCTGACTGGTATATGCTGTTGCTTGAGCAAGTAAATTAACACAGCCTTGTTGATCGGCGAATACACCAATACCAAGACAATTGCTTGGGTGTAATTGATGAGCAAGAAAACCGCAACATGCTTGAGTTACAGCACCCAACTGCATTAAACATGCTGTTGCTAAAAGGGTTTCGACATTGTCTTCACGAAGTTCTACAAATATATTTTCATATTTTAATTTTCCAGCTTTAAAATAATATGATTTATTCAATTTAATATGATACATTATTAAAATTGATAATTTGAATCTATAATATTTCATCGAAATGCAAAATAAAAAAATAATTCTTTATTTCAATTCTAAGTAAGAAATATTTTATGTAAAGTACCTAGCAGTACAATAACCCTTTATTGATTTAACTTAAAACATATTTCTAAGAATTAAAATCTATAGATCATTGACCTATGTTTGTAATGACAATAAAAACACAAACCTATTGTTCCCGTGTAACAATACTGAATTAGGGCATAAAGAGCATCTCCATCAACATCTCCTAGAGTAATTTCCGATTCACCAGCTTCTCTCAAAGCACCAGTAAACATAGCAGAAAAATATTCACTAGCTGCGGAAAGTACCAGTCTGAAATATAAATAAAAATTGAATAAATGAATGAAATTTTAAATTAGAAAATATTTTACCTGTGTGCAGGTACTCTTCGTCCATTGCTTCCTGCTATGAGAACAACATCGCATAGTTGTCCTGCTTGTAAATAAGATCTCATACATTGTAAACTTTGCTCTGCATGTCCAGGACAACGAAAACATTCGTCCTGAGATGTGCCAGACCCAGTAGAAAATAAAGATAACTGACTCATGTCACGACTTAGAGATTCTTCGACCCCATTCCCTGTTGAGCTTGAAGTCCCAGCAGATAGGGAATCCTTGCTAGGACTTCCAAGACTTGCTGTACCACTTACGGACATTTTCGAATAATACTGATTGTTTGCAGTTTGAGCGAATTTAAACTACGTTGTGAGTCATCCTTGCCTTGTTTGATTTTAAAATTATATTTTTAAACCACGCTAGTTATAATGTACACAAAGGAAAGTATTTGTTGTTTTACTTTTTTGACGTTTCTCATGGCCGGACGTTTTCTTGTCTTTATAATGCGTTGTTTTACTCAATAATTACTCGCGTAAAAACTCAATATATCAAAGTTCTATTAAATTTAGTATAAATACTTAAAACCTATTAATTATACAATAATTTCATGAAAGTTATTTATGAAAACAATATAACTTAATAAATATCAATTTATTTTATTATTGTACAAGAACGTATTTCTGTCAAAGAAATTAAAAGCCATCTATTGACTATGGCATGAATTATAGGTCGAGTTTTAACTCGCGGTTTATTTATTTTGAATTTGTATATCTAGTTTTGAATGTTTATTTTTTACTATAAATGAAATACTTATTTGATACCTAATTAATTATTCATATATTATAATATAAAACGCTTATTGAAGATTGTAACGAAATATTTTATTTCAAATTATAAATAAAAAATGTTACAAAATGATCACTATTTAATCTAACTAAAATAAAATATTATTTGGTCCATTTTAGCACATGAGAAAACATAATGCTTAAATTACATTTGCAATAATAATAACAATGAAAGGTTAAAATATGAACATTTATGTAATTAACTATTTTGCTAAACTTTTACCGTTATAACTAACTATACAGATATAAATTTTATTTTGTTTCAACATAATTATTCATCTATAATTCTAACTATATTATATTTAGTTAATTTAACGTTCATTTAATATATATATTTTTTATTAATTTTACATTGAAAAAGATACAAGGTTTAATGAAAATTAATTTTTCGATAATTTTTATTAGTTTGTGTAAATCTGTAAATTACTAAACGTAAGAAATAAAATACCTTGTATGCTGACATTTAACACGTATTTTTGATATGATTTACCTTATAAGTACGTAAATAATCACATTTTATACATATAAATACTGACATAGTATGACTAGTTATTGCATTTACATATCTTCAGATATATTTTCTTTTTTAATTCTGAATAATTTTTGATTTTAAATTAAATATCTTTTATTATAAATCACATTGAATTTATTATAATATTTAAGAACGAAATATATTTATAGTGTTAAATATATTTATATTCTGAAATAATATTTAATAAAAATCTATATTTAAAGCAGTAATATAATTATTTATTAGTTAATTTGCTACCGTTTAATATTTATAATAATTATTTTACGAATCCATTTATCTGTATTGCCAGTCAAGCATTATTTTCATAAATAATTAAAACTAACTAATATTACAATTTGTTAAAGCGTACAAAAAATTTAAAACAAAACTTGGATGTTTAAAATATATTTTTATATGTTTTATAATAATGCAAAGCTTATTTTCAAATTGATTATATGCTTAACAAACTAAAGAATAATTAGTTTTTTTTACCTCTTGCCAAATCCGAGATATTATATGCATTGCTACACTGTACACGGTACACGTGCATTGCTACTTATACATGTAGATATTTTTGTAGAATTATATTTATTTACATAAATAACAAAAATATATAAGCAATTAGTACCAATTTTATTTTATACTGCGTTCCAAATAACCTTAAACTATTTTATATATTAATTTTATGATTTAAACAAATGAATTTTATATATTTCAATAATTAACCGAATGAAATAAAGACCTTTGAAACTGGGTGTTTGAATATAATTTGCATATCTATCCTTCTATGCTTTTATAGCACTCCAACGGTGAATAAATTCATTTGAAATTTAATATAAATCTTCTCAATACCTTTCACTGTAACTGCAGAATTTTTGGTAGATGTTAATTAACTTAAGGTAGATGCTTAATTGGACTGGTATAAATATAATAAAGTTTTTTATTAGATAGTTTTAATATTAGTCTAGATTTATATTTGTTATATAGTTTTTTTTTGTGAATCGCACATAGTTATAAAGTACTAAGAGGCATAATTCATTTTTATTTATATTTATGAAATAATACATTTCAACATAACAATAACTATATATGTACAAGTTATTCTGATGTTTACTGGAAGATTATTTGGAATGTAGTATAAATAATTTTATTTATTAATTAGTACATAAAATGCTCACTAAACGTCTCCAGTCAATACATAGAAAGCACAGAAGTATACATAAAGTCAGTAGAGATTTTTTTACGATATCAATTCAAGTTCGCTAATTTAGAACAATTGAATTAACTAAAATTATACATGCCAAGTTATAATTTATCACGTCATTTCTTGTGAATATTGTCTTTGTTGTTTCCTTTGCATCATTTTTGGGCTTTGATCGTTTTGTGGCAATACCGCTACAATAGGAACATGAACACTGCTTTGATAATGACTTCCTCTAGTCTGGGGAGGAGCTGGAACTCCATACCCTCCTTGAGGAATTCCCGGCGGTCCACATATTTGCTGTTGAACTAAAAGTTGTTCTCTATTTTGTCTGTATTGTTGATATTCCCTAGATTGTTGATACTGTATTTGTTGATTGTATAATTGTTGTTGTATTATTAATTCCCCATTAGTGTATCCTTGATTTTGTGGGGTGACGTACATTTTATGTGTAGGGCTTCCTTGACTAACAGTACCATAATTTATATTTGTATTAACTGGATGTCCTGGATGACTTGGGTGACTTGGATGACTTGGATGACCTTGTTGCACTTGAGGATACTTATGCTTTGGCGAACTATTTGCTTGATAGTGCACTGGGCTTCCGGTGCTTGGCACAGCGTTTGGAATGGTGTTTGGTAACGGATGTGTATACTGTCTTGGTAAATAATTCTGATGGTGCATTACATAATTTGATGCATTATAATCTTGATACTGAATTCCCGGTGGGATTTTTGACACATTTGGAGGAACGTACTGAGGTGCATGTGTTGGACTGTGAGTTTGATATGTTGGGTTATAATTTGTTTGGCGGTATGGCATTGGTGGTGTTACACCATACGTTTGATGGATAATATTTGGTGGTATTCTGCCGTGTTGTTTTGGTGCAGAGTGAATGGGCCGGTCTTGAACATGTTGTCTAGGTACATGTCGAGGTGTTGTCGGTAATGATCGACTACTTGCGCTGGCTGTTTCCCAATCTTTTAATAATGAATGTAACCGGGCTGTTTCTAACGCAATTTCAGTTTCATCGTTTGAATCGTAATCAGGACCCTGCAATAAGTTAAAATACTTATAATGGTTGATTTTATCAAAATACAAAACGAAGTTATTTGGTGGCAGCGTTGAAATCATAACAACTAAAGCTTTTATTGTTACAAACAACTTGTTATCATAAACAAAATTTATTTTTGTATATATACATGGTTTATTCCTAAAACATGAAATTCCGGTAATGTTTATGATAATGATACATTTCAAAGGTGAATATTGTTTGTTTTATATGAAAACAAAATTTTAGAATTCAATGATGCTTGAATGTGTTTGTTGAATATTTTAACATATTTATGTGAAATTCTATAACTACCCAGTGTAATTGATATATTTGTTAATTGCATAATGTTAGGATTAAATTAGTTTTTTTTTTCATTTTCTTATTTGAGTTATCTTTAAAGTATGAAAACATGGTTTCCACGGTTTTATATTTAATATTAATTAATTTTTAATTAACTTTACATTGTACAGTCTGTTTTTATCTTTATAATACTGATAAGAAAAAAAAAATAACTTAATTTAAAATAAGATTATTATTAAAGTAAGTTTATAACGAATTTATTGAATATTTCAAAGTACTGAATCTGCTTTCTTGGTAATAATTTCATTTTTTGTCGATTTTAAGTAGAAACAATTTTTAAATCGCACCTCTCAGTAGAAATATAAATTCAATTTCCTGATAAAACGAAATGGTAAAAAATTTCATTCATTTTTTCTTTTGATCGTTAAATTATTTTGCTTTTAAGTAGAAAGTATATAATTGGGTTAAATTAATTCTTTATAAAGTATATAATTGTTATTAATAATAAGTTTTTTAAATATAAATTTAAATATAGTAGGAAGGTAATTTAATGTAAATTATTAATAAAATTAAAATGTAAAACGGTGTCGATCATTCTCTCCTAAAAGTATTTTTAATAAATTTTTAAATAAATAATATCATTTAGAAACGATTTCGCCTGAGTTTAGTATAAAACTGTGAACAGAAACAAGTTAGCATCTGTATTTATATGATGATCGGTAATAAGCACTTGCACTGTTCGCTTATATACTCTTGTAGTCATTTGGACCTACCTTATATTTTTTTTTATATTTATACTAAAAGTCCCAACAGTACATTTCTATTTTAAAAAGAACCAATGAAAACAGTATTCTAATAAAGGCGCATCTAAGTTACTGCAATCAGTCTTTTTCCACTTATTACCATTTTTCATATAAATACAAACGCTAACTTGTGTCCGCTTTTTTGAACTAAAATCAGTAATAAAAGGAATAAAATGATAAAACTAAGGCCGGAATAGTATTCCTTATATCAAAATCTATGAAAAACAAATAATGCATGTAATTTTGAACTAAAGTTTTTGTGTATATTTCATTTTATATGCTATACCTTTACTTTACGTATCTATTTGTATTGAATATCATATATTTTCTGTTCTGCTATGAGTAAGAGAGAGAAAGAGCATGCGCTTGTTGCCTAAATACAACTTCTAAGGTGCACTCATTCTCCATAAACTGAAAAGTTTACAAGTTTTTTGGAAATATTTTTGTTACCAATTATTTTAACACTAATTATATTATATATTTTTGATCGATAATATAAGGGATATCTTGTATTAGCTTTTGGTTAAAATTAATTAACCGGAATATGTACTTTTCCGATGGACCCTATAAGTATTTTTACCTATAATTTCATAAATATTGCAGATATTTTAATGAAATTAATATTTTTAAAGAAAATAATTAAAATTTTAAATTCTAAATTTTGTTTGAAAGTAATCAAGCACTTATAGCAGTTTTTAAGCGATTCTAGATATTTTACTTATAAGTTGATATACAAAATATAAAAATTTACAATTTTGAATATTAATTTTAATTTTTTTGTGTATTTATACTTACATTTTCAATTTTTTCGTCCAACATTTTAAAGAAATTTTGTTGGCTATTCGATAGTTCCCTGAAAAAAAGAACAATATATTTAAATATTAAAATGAAATATATTATTATACACTAAATTATTTATTTATTGTTATATTTTTATTTATGTTACTAAAAAAAAAAACTAATTGAATTATAATGAATATTTTTACTTTGATATTAAATTGAAATATTCTCAATTTAAAAATATATAATTTATTTATTATGTTTGTATATTTTTCTTTCTTTGTTGAGATTTGAAAGCTTCAATATTCACAATCTATACGTATGAAAAGTACATAAACATAGATGTACTAATGCATGCAAACATTAAATACTATTTAGTACATTTAGTTTGATCGTAGGTGTCTTTGAAGTTTGTTTTTAAAAATAAATGTTTCTCGTATACGAAAAGTAATCAAGTATAACTGCTTAAACAGAATAATATTTATAATTGCAAAAAGGTACAATAAAACTACCTATTATTTCTTTAGGTATTGTTAAAGGAAATAAATGAAACATTTTCTCAGAAATTAACTTATACATTTTAATAAAAAGCTACAAATAATTTTATATTTTTATTCAATATTGATTTTAACATTTGATGTTCTGACAAGGATGAACATACAAAGATTATCTTTTTATATGTGACAGCGAAATTTGTTTCATGTGTAAAGAAGTGTAAAAAGGATCAGACAAAAGTTGATTTCATTTCTAAAAGAAGAAAATGCATAATTCTGAATATTTAATGATCTTTTACATATTTCTTCTTATAGCTATATCCTTTGTTCAAACTTCATGTTGCGATGCGCTTTTGTTTGATGTTGAGTCAACTGTTTGTGGAATGCAAGGCTAACTATATTTAATAAATTCGTTGCTTTTGTTATTATAATTTCCATATTTTAAAATATCAAAACATATTGATAAAGGAAAAATACATTAATTGTGCGTTTTTTTTTTGTTTGAATTTTATATGATAGTTTAAATTTAATATAAATACAATCTTTGTTGATTATAATGCTGTTAAAACTTTATTATATTCGTGATAGGTTAATTACTATCAAAAATGTTTATTTTATGTGATGGAAGTGAAGCTTAAAGCTTTTTACACTATACACAAAAACAATAAAGCTCAAAACAACTGACCATTATAAACTTTAAACATCAATTTATCATGTACTCGGGGCGTCAACAATACACAGCAATACAGCAAGCTCCCTATGTATTAAGCGCATTAGAATGCTATCTTTTTGTTCATTATTCGATGCTATAAAATCCTATCATTGTATTATTGAACTTGTTTTGAATGTATGTATGTATAAATGGGTCTATAGCATCGATTTGTCAACAAAGATGAATAGTTGAACAGCGAATGTTCTGTGTTAATAACAAGGCTATGTGTATCAGGTGTAACTAGTACTAGTATTATTAATATATTGGTTCATGACTAAAATGCAATACTAAATTCATAGTAAAAGCACTATAACTGCTATATACTTGTAGTATCTTGCTTAGTAAGGGTAGTTTACTATACATTGATTTATTTTATGATATAAAAAAGTAATTTTAAATATAACAATTACAAAATTTAATCAATTTTATCTTATTTACACATGTTTCACTAAGTTGGTAGCCTTGATCCGTAAAAAAAAATTAAAATTTAGGTGTTTTGAATGTTATTAAACATTTCTCATAACAAGTGTAAGAGAACAAAAGAAAATGTAAACGAGATATACAGGTATTTAAATATAATTTCTATATTATACCGTTTACAGACAATAAGAAAAAAATTGCTTTGTTTAATATGGTTATTTTTTCATTTTCTTTACTTTGATGTAAATTTAAAAATAAAATAAACGGATTTATTTTAACGGCTTTAAATCTAAATTATAAAGTTTCCTTTTTAAGTAAGTAATTAATATCATAAAAACTTGTTTAAAGTAAATAATGAATATTATGTAATATGTGAAAGTTAATTTTAATAGTAAGTTAAGCTAAATAAGGTATATAACTTATAACCTGCATATTCATAAAATTAATGAAATATTTTAATGTTGAATATTATAATTTACTGCTGTAAAAATAAATGCAAATATAATTAATGTTGTTTACCTACAAAAGAGATTAGTATGGAAACATAAAAAATGTTTTATGTTTATTTCGGTAATTTTACATAGGAAAATACTTTATAAAATACACAGAAATGATACAAAAATTATATA